>OMNV01009729.1:52132-78307 GCA_900303265.1 Brotula barbata | reverse complement strand
CACACTACAGTATACTACACAGAACACAGTACACCACACTACAGTATACTACACAGAACACAGTACACCACACTACAGTATACTACACAGAACACAGAGTACACCACACTGCAGTATACTACACAGAACACAGAGTACACCACACTACAATATACTACACAGAACACAGTACACCACACTACAGTATACTACACAGAACACAGTACACCACACTACAGTATACTACACAGAACACAGTACACCACACTACAGTATACTACACAACACACAGTACACCACACTACAGTATACTACACAGAACACAGAGTACACCACACTACAGTATACTACACAGCACACAGTACACCACACTACAGTATACTACACAGCACACAGTACACCACACTACAGTATACTACACAGAACACAGTACACCGCTTTACACACTATACCACATTACAGGAAGTACTTTAGTTTTACATTGTTACAGGTTCTTGTCCTTCCTTTCCTTCTTCTTCTTCTACTCTTTGAATATGACAGTAATCATATTTGGAGATAGATTGAAGAGTGTCCAGTAGGACAGTTTGGGGTTTGATTGGTCCTGTTCTCTGGTGAGCAGCCTGATGGTTTGTGGTTCTCCCTGAGCCTGCTGAGATGGGTCTGGATGCTCTGGTACCAGGTGTTAGATGGTTTCTGGTCTGGGCCTTTCTTTAGTCTCTTCATTCACCGACACGTCTCTTTGTGTTCCAGTCCACGAGAGACACAAGGCCAAGACTCTGTGGGATAAAAGTGGAGCCGTGGTCATGGTGGTCCGGAGGCCCGGATGATTACTGTGCAGAGAGGTACCAGTACTCACAGACCAGATATGAATCAGGTCTCAGACCACAAACACACACAAATCTGATCTGATCCGACAAATCAAAGTCCAGTGTGGTTTGAGCCCTGATGTGGGTGTCATCCTGAGGTCCAAGCTGGCTGCTGGTCTCTGTCCCTTCACAGGAAGCCGCTGAGCTCTCCTCTCTCAAGTCTCAGCTGGAGGACCTTGAAGTCCCGCTCTTCGCTGTGGTCAAAGAAAACCTCGGTAAGGAGCTGGACTGCTTCAAGAAGTACTTCTCTGGGAAGGTCTACGTGGACCAGAAGGTCAGTTGTTTTTTTAAAAAACTTCAACATGACTTCATGATGGAAGTGAAACCATTAAAACCATTAAAACCATTAAAACCATTAAAACCAGTTTTACTGTTTTACTGTGTTACTCTGCAGAGAAACTTCTACGGCCCTCATGAGCGCTGGATGTTTTTCTCTGCGTTTGTGCGTGTGGGGGTGTGGAGGAACCTCTGGCGGGCCTTCCGGAAAGGTTTCAGGGGGAACCTGAGGGGCGAGGGACTGGTCCTCGGAGGGGTGTTTGTCATCGGACCCGGAGAGCAGGTAGAACGAAAAGACGTCTAAACGGACGAACGTCTAAACCAGTGAGCAGAAAGAAAGACAAAGCTGAGGTGGATGGAGGTGGGAGGAGTCAGAGTGAACTCATCCTTATCACGGCTCACAGAACGCCAGACGAAACACACGGAGACAAACTCCCACTATCTATAACGGCTAAACACACATTTTAATGGGCTTTGGAAAGGACTTCATATATAAAAACATTATATATATTAACATAATATATACTCATTCATTTTCATATACTATATTTATAATATATTAATATTACAAATTTCTATTGGTAAAATGAATAGTAATATTTATTATTATTATTGTTTGTATTATTATTTTTTTGTGTTTGAAGTTGTCATTTTGTTCCTTTAAATATTATTTATCATTTCTGCTAAATTCTTTGTTTTTCTTTTGTTTTTGTTTTTTTGTCAGGGAATCCTCCTGGAGCACCGCGAGAAAGAGTTTGGCGATAAAGTCAACATGCTGGCGGTCCTCAGAACGGCTCGCAACATCCGAGAGGACTCAGCCACGACAAGATAGAGGCCCCGCATCACAACGAAGGGGCTGACTGTGTGTGTGTGTGTTGTTATATCACCGGTCCCTTAGTGTGTCAGCAAACAGTTGGATTTTGATGTAATCCAAACAATTATCAGTGACATGACTTCAAGGTTAAACACACAGAAGAAAGAAAGAATGAATGAAAGAATGGAGGAAAGAATGGAGGAAAGAATGGAGGAAAGAATGGAGGAAAGAATGGAGGAAAGAATGGAGGACAGCGGTGATGGTTCTGCTGTGTTTCAATGATGATCTGTTTTTAAAGTCTGATGATGGAACAGCTCTGATATCCGGACACACAGATCCATCACCCTGATCACACACTGCTCTCCTCTACCACGAAGGAACTGATAATCACACCGTTTTACTTCAAATAAAACACGTACGTCCTCACCAAGAGTCTCAGCTGACACACACACACACACTCATTCATGTCAAAGGTCAGGTGTGAACTGTACCCTGGATTATTTAGGATGCGTGTGCCGGGTACAAACATGATGAATGAACCAATATTTATTATGTTATTACATTTCTTTCTTCCTGCTTTAGATCTGGATTGAACCTCATCAATGGTAGAATTTAATCCCACTTTTAATCTGTCGTCGTAGTACCATGTTAATAATTTGGCATTGTTGTTTAGAGGACTAGCTGGTCTCCAATTACACTCAGTACTTTGATCAATAAGACCTTGTGGATGAGTTGGCGGTAACTCTTCCTCTTTGTACGTCATATATGTCAGCTAAGATTGAATTCACTCATCATCTCATCATCCCCAGGACATTTATGGTCAACACCAATGTAGCCACAACATTTTTGTACCTCTGTTAAATAAATTCTTTGGACGCAAACTCTCATCGATACCTCTTTTTTCCTTTTCGAACATCATTCATAGTTCCTCAATTCTAAATTAAAAAAAGTGTTTAGTGCATTTTTAGCAATAATTGACGAAGTTACCGGAGTTTCCGAATGTTACGTCACTAACAACAACAATAATAACGAAATGTGCTTCGGTCCATCGCCTTTGCTCTGATCCTTAAAGCCGTGTTTATTTTATTTATCTGATGAATAGACAGTTGTAGTTAGATGAATGAACAGTTGTAGTTAGATGAATGAACAGTTGTAGTTAGATGAATGAACAGTTGTAGTTATCTCTCTGTTTAGATCTCAGGTGTCTGTCAGACTGGCTGCGTGTAATGAGACGTGTCCGACGACTTCCGCTTCAGTCACGTGGTCTGGTCCAGTGTGTTCCTACAGTCACTCTCGTCCCGAACGCTCTGGTGAGTACCGGCGGATCTAAAAGTCGTGCGTTGAACTTCTCTCCATCCATTATCTCTCCTCTTTTCAAACAAATTAAATTATTGTTCGGTGGAACGTGTCGCATTTCCAGAATCTGACAAATCTTAAATCGAGCCAGCACAGCTAATGTAGCATGCTAGCGTGAGTGGCCGCTTGACCTGCGTGCTAACGAGCGGAGGAAACACTCGGGACGGAGAGTGTCCGTGGGAGTCCGGAACATTTCTCATCTATTTATCAGTCGTCAGCAGGTTAACCGCTGTCAGTCCGGATCACCGGACGGTTCGAAGGTCAGGGTCACTGTAGGACAGAGAGCTTGTACGGACTGAACGGACCGGTTTGTTTGTAATCCAGACATAAGAACGGTGGAAACGTCATCAGCGCCATGATGGATTACAAAGGGATGACCTCAACTGGGCCTTTACACACTCTTCATTCATTTGGAGAGAGAAAATGCGTCATTCATGGACTCGATTCTGAGAATGTAACAGAAATTGAACATATCGGCGGTGTGTGTGTGTGTGTGTGTGTGTGTGCTCTTCCCTCTGCTGCACTGACCTGTGAAATGTTAGTATTAAAGTCCTGGTCTGGTTTTAATCAAGCTGTTAATGAATGTGGGCTCAAACGGTGTGAGGTTGGACCAGGAGGCTGCCTGTGTGTGTGTCCTCCTGTTACACACAGCTCAGACCTGTGATCCTTCAAGTAGCTGTAGGATGTCCTGCAGTTAACAGGTTAATCTTCCTGACTGGACACGTTGATCCTCCTTGTTGTCTTTTGATGAATAATGAGTTGTTTACTTTAGTTAAGTTGGAGTTTGGACGTGGTGTGTTATAAAGAGTAGAGGAGAGTTGTGTGTCACCGATGTGAGAGGATGCTAAACCGTTGTCTGATGTCGTCTCCCTGTCAGCTCTTGGTCCTTTGTGCTCTGTGTGTTGAATAATAAGACTAGATAAACACTCAGAGAAGTAGAATCAGCATTTTTCACACCTTGACAAGTATCTTTTTATTCATTATTTGGTCCTAATGGTTGATTTGAACCCTTTTCAGTCTCAAATTTAGGTTACATTTCCATGTTTAATATCTTCAAAACTTTAAATTCTAACATCCATACACAGTATATATATGTGTATATGTGTGTGTGTGTGTGTTTCGTTTGTAGTTTGTGTAGTCGGACCCTGAGAGCCGCTCCGTGGTCCTGATGTTGGCTCTCTCCAGGCGTTCTGCTGTTCTTACATGGAGAAAGTGGCTGCACTGCTCGGTCTGCCCTGTGGGGGGCACTGTCCTACACAACCTCACCCCCACCCCGGCCACACCGCACCCTCTAAGAACCCAGACGGCTCTCTTTCATCAGAGTGAAGCTAAAACCAATCCTAAATCAAACAAGCCAGCTTCAGGCAAGACCCTTTAGATTTCCTCCTCGGCCAGCTGTTCAGGGCCCTTTGACCCCTGGAACCACAACAGATCATCCTAATCTGATTGTTGTCCGGGTTATTCTGAAGTCTGATGATGGGACCTGAGTGTCCACGGTGCATGAACACAGTTTGTCAGTGTTTTCTTCTCAGGGTGCAGAAAACGTACAGAAAGTCAGAATATATGATTCAAAATAACTTTATTAACAAGATGCTGCAGGAAGATGAGACAACTGTCAGTCTTGAAAAGTCTCAAATTTAAAAATCTGAATTTAAGGCCTTGAATTTTTTTAAAAAGTCTTATAAAATCTTATTAAAAAGCTCTTACATTAGATTTTGACTGGTTTTAAAATGTTTTGGATCAGGAAGTTTCTTCTGTGTTGTCAATTGTGTGCATTTGTTTATTATTTTTAAACTATTATTGTCATAGGAACACACACACACCTGTGTCATTTAAACAGGAAAAAATGGACCACAGCAGCAGCAGAGACTCAAGACGGCAATTTTTTTTTCATTATCTGCTGTTTTAATATCAAACTGAGACCGATGAATGATTTGGCTCCGTAAACTTTGACCTCACGATGACCTCCATCTGTTGCGTTCGTAATAATGGAGCTGGATTCATCTTTTAAGGATGGATGCTCATGATGATGTCATAATGACGTGTAGACATCAGACACAGTCACTGGCAAAGACATAATATGAAAAACACACACACACACACACACACACACACACACACACTGATGGATCTCTGCTCTGTTGACAGACTAAAACACCTTTCCTTCCTCCCGTTCCTCTTGTCTCTGTTTGTGCGGCTGCAGTACCGTCCTCTGAGCTCTCGATGGGGATCTGGACTTTGGGTCTGGGAGCTGTTGGAGCAGCACTTGCTGGGATCTTCCTGGCGAACACCAATCTGTGTTTGCCTAAATCCGTCCAGGCGTCCATGGATTACCTGGAAGACGTCGATCTGCGCTCCACCACGAAAGGTAGGAAGAGAGCGGCCACACACACACACACACACACACACACACACAGCACTACCTCAAAGCAACAGAGCTTAAAGATCTTAATCAGCTGCAAAGGAAATAGAGAAGGAAAATGGTAAGATAAAATCTGTCTACCAGTAAAACGCTGCCTCAGCATTTTTTCAGTCTCTTCCTCTTCCTGTCAGGGTTCAGGACCTCAGGACTTAGGATCCAGAAACGTTTCATGTTTGACCCGGTTGTAGTCCTGTTGGGTCAGTCGATCAGTCTTTACTTCAGCATTTCTGCTCCTGTAGTTTGTCTTTCTGCTTCATTTAATTGAATTTATTTTGTTTATGTATTTTTAGCTTAAACAGGCTTTTATATTCATTTTATTCTATTTTTGCAATTTGTGTTTCATGTCTGGTGCTTTATAAATTATAGAGTTATAGACTTAATTTGTAGAACACCTATCATACACAAACACATTCACACACAAAACAGGAAACAGCTGTTCCGTTCTAAAGGATACAATAAAAACAGGAAGGAGGTCGTGGATGAGCCCCCGTGAGTGTGTTTGATGCTCAGTGGGCGTGTTCAGCCTGTACAGATGTTGGTGTGTTGTCGTGTGTGTCGTGTGCAGGTGGTGAGGTGATCAAAGCCCGCAGCCTGTGGGACAAGAACGGGGCCGTGCTCATGGTGGTCCGGCGGCCCGGATGATTTCTGTGCAGAGAGGTGATGTTTCCTCCCGTCTTGAGCTGACGCTGCCGGTGCCGAGTGTGTGTGTGTGTGCGCGCGTGTGTGTTTTACACGCCGTGTCTCTGTCCGTACAGGAGGCCTCTGAGCTGTCCTCTCTGAAGCCCCAGCTGGAGGAGCTCGGGGTCCCGCTGGTCGCTGTGGTGAAAGAGGACATCGGCACAGAGATCCAGGACTTCAGACCGCACTTCGCTGGAGACATCTACGTGGACGAAAAGGTAACGGACCAGAAAGAGCCACAGGTTCAAGTCCCAGATCGATAAAAAACATCCCTCTGTCAGTCAGGAGAGGAGATTCACACACACACACACACACACTACCACATACGTCTACAAACATGTTCCACTCTCTCCAAGTTTCCATGGAGACGAGCCTCACTGAAGGCCTCACAAACAGGAAATTTAAGTTTGCAAAGGGGTCAAAGTTCAAATGTGAGCCGATCAGGATTCAGGATTATTACTGATTTTAAATATCAGTAATAATGGCTTGAGGACCACGTAGAGTTAAAGATTCTAAGATGAGGATACACACGCCTAGAGTCTGACCTCACAGCCCTCCCACCGCCGTGCATCATGGGAAACGCCGATCGAGGCCCGGCTAAGTTTCGGCTCGGCAGCACTCCTGATCCTGATGTGTTCTGTGTGTGTTTGTAGAAATCCTTCTACGGACCCCTGCAGCGGAGGATGGGGGGGCTGGGCTTCATTCGCCTCGGGGTGTGGCAGAACTTCCTGCGGGCCTGGAGGTCTGGTTACCAGGGCAACATGAATGGCGAGGGTTTCATTCTGGGTGGAGTTTTTGTGATTGGAGCGGGAGAACAGGTAGAGTCCCTCTCACACACACACACACACACACACACACACACCACACATCGTACGTTTGAGTGGATGGCGGCAGGTCTCGGTGTGTGTGTGTGACTCCAGCACTGCGTTGTTTTGCAGGGCATCCTGCTGGAACACCGTGAGAAGGAGTTCGGTCATAAAGTCAAGAACGCCGACGTTCTAGAAGCTGTGAAGAAAATCGTTCCACTGAAATAAACGCCGAGTCGGCGGACTGTCTGTGGCACTGCTGGATTATGGGAAAACCTCAACGATCAAATACATTTTTAACATCTCGGTCCTCCACAGGCACTCAACGCTCAGTTTGACCTGACGAACACACACACACACTGAATCAGATAATCCAGCCTGTTACTCAGAGTAACAATACTTCAACTACACTAATTCAACACACATTTTAAATAAATATCCCTGACCTGAGCTGCAGTGAGTGCCCATGAATCCGACTGACATTTGATTCAACATAAACACGGCCGAGTGGCGACGTGTCTAAATTTGATTAGTTTTCCACGGTACACTAAGAAAAACAACCTTTACACCCAGAACATCTCGATCAGAACCGAAACCTCTTTAAATGTTTGTTTTACCAGAATAATGTGAATCAGTAACTGATTGTCACTGTAACCTCTGACCCCATCCTTCACGGGTGGATATGAAAGTTTTTCTGGCGGCGTTAAAGCTTGAAGTCACGTCGGCAACGACCGATTCTGTTCGTTTCCATGGCGACCCTTTGATTGTGCTTTTTTCCCCCCCCAGTTTTCAAGGCTTCACCCATGTTGCCGATGTGTTCAATTTATGGCCACATGACAACAACCAGCTGGTCCTCGGCTCATTTTATACATAATTCATACCAACCAGGCTGCAGAAAAACTGCATTTGTCTGCATAATGATGAGGACTTTAGGGAGTTTAAGAAGCTCCAGTCTAGCAAATCTTAGCAACATTAGTAATTCCTTGAAGATAGAGAACTCAGAGGTTTGTCACAATGAATTCATTATAATAAACCATTCAGTCAGAACAAAATCTATTGTTAAAATTACACAATCAGCAAAAAGGTTTGGGAAAGTGTTTTCACTTCTCCTCACAGTAAGAAACAGACAAGATACAAATACTGAGTAATAAATTAGACAATCTAAATGAGATGAATCCATTTTCAGCCCTCAGGGTCCCAAAGGTGACAAAGATCACCTTTCCCATAAATAAGAGTCTTCATGGCGTCTTGACACGTTAAGATTATGATCATCATTACCAGTGGGACTTTTCCTAAACCTTTGAACCTTTGTTTGTCACGTCTAACCTTGAAAACATACTTTGAATCTCCAGCTTTCCTCCTAAGACTCCTTTGAGTCTGCAGCTAGACTCATCACTCAGGTTTGTCCTCCTGAAGTACGCTTGAATTCCTCTGCTTCACTACTAAGTTAAGACTGTTTTGAGTTTCCACATTGAAGCGCCAGTATCTGTTAGTTTAATGTTTTTTTTGTGTGTGTGTGAGGTTCTCTTGTAGAGAGAAACCAGACTTGCGTCACTCGTTCACACACCCGGGCTGACCGCCAACACGGTGGATGTGTGCGCTGTCGTTTGTGTTCTTATGACAACCTGACTCTAAACTTGGACTGAGGGGAGCAGGTTTGATGCCGAAAACACACAGACGGTCACTGTCATCGTGTTAAGTTGTAGCCCTGGTGTCTGAGGGAGTGTGTGTGAGAGCCGTTATGAAGATGTATGTTATGAATACCTGCTGCAGTAAATCAGAGACCTCATCAAATCTGCTCTGTTCTCCGTGTGCTTGTGTCCATCATGTTAACCAGTAAGTCCTCACAACACCAGTGAAACACGTAGACTTTATTGAAGAAACTACACGGAGTCAAAGCTCTGTTGAAGTATTAATCATTTGGTAGTTTTCAGGCTCATCTCTAACGATCGTTTGACTTCCATAGATTCACTGTCAACCTGTAGGTGGAGCTGTGAAACGTCTCAGTAACAGCTGCTATCTGTTTGTTTTGGTGAGCAACATTACTCATAAGTATGAAACAATTTGATCAAAGTCCAGTTTATGGATTCAGGATCCATTGATTTATATCTATGTGTCTCACTGAGACCCATTAAGGACACGTGAAACACATATTTAGACATTTATTGTATTTATTCTATTGCTCTCAGTAAATAATTTTGACCATTTAGAAACAACACAATATAAAACAAAAAGAGAAAATACTTCACCAATACTGACAGACCCACATGTATCAAGTAACATGACATCATCAACATTCACGGAGTGCGACAGCGACTGACCCATCGTCTGTATGTCTGCATAAAGTGACACATGAGCCGACACTGAATCGCTGCTCTACGTTGGAGTTTAAGCTTTTACTTTGAAAAATGGATTATAAAAATACTACCTTCAACTGAAATGAAATTATTTTAGCGGTTTGCAATAATACAAATATTTAGAGCTTTCAATGTGCCGTCTCCATGAATGAGACAAACTAAAACATTACAGCGTGAATCAAAAGGTCCATGAGATAAAGCTGAAACTAAAGTTAAAAGCTCAACCCTTTAACTGCTGTCCGTCATCTTTGGCTCGTTCCACACGCGTGTGACATGTTACCGTGTGCTCACACTTGACACACGTGGACGTTCATGTTTGGTGGTTTGGATTCCAACAAGCTTCACCTTTTTGTTAAATACGGCACAACTCCAAGAGCAGAGAAATACAAAAAGGAAAAAAGGAAAACAAAAAAGCAGAGCAGAGCACATCAAATATCATAAAGCACACGCAGACCAAAACATCCTGCAGCACAGACACCACTCAACGGACCGTACGTCATAGAGAGCATCACAAGGACAAAACCCATCAACAGACCAAAGACATGGAAGAATGGACCAGGACAGAGACGCCTTTTGTCCCCCAGGATCACGGCTGGGTGAGAATCAGTCATGTGATATCTGGACCAATTATAACGGGGACAGGGATCAGAGGTGGAAAACCAAAAGAGGCCCCAAAAGAGTCCAAACAGCTCGTCTGTGCTTCTTATGAAGATGAGAGGACATCGTCCAAGTTTACAAAGACGACACGAAGGTCTAAAAGTGTTGACTCACGTTCTTTGGAGATTCTGATCATAACAACGTGAATCTTCTCCAGTACGTGGATTACTCATTTGGATACAGACTGAATGCTGATGCGAGGTGAAAGACAAAGATGCTGTTGTCGGTAATTGGTCCAAACACCACCTGGCCGGCTGAGCTCCGCCCACAGGCCCCCGAGGGACAAAAGACAGTCAGGTGATGAAGCTGTAAATATAACTGTTGTGATGAAACACAGGCCTGCTGTGCATAAAACGATAAAACGAGGCGGTGAGCAGGCTGAACGGCAAATAGGCAAGAGGAGAAACGTTCAACTTCTACTGACTCATCACAGCCACGCTGGATGATGATGATGATGGGCTGGTACTGAACTAAGAGCTGTGATAGGACAGATACACACCGATACTTATCAACGTCTTAACCGTTCAATATTAGATAAATATGTTAGTGCCACTGATTATTCTTTCCTGTCTACATGATAAAAATGAGGTTTCTACAGGCCCATAACAACTACAACCACATAATGACAACTTCAACCTGTGTGACACCCCCACCCAGAACAGCTGCTGTTTGTGAACTGAAGACATCCGACAGTTTATTGAGCCCCAAACACTGAAAACGGATTGTTAGTTCTTGTAAGGATGATAAACATCAAGTATGAGAGGAACTGAGACAAGATACAAATGAACACATCACATAAAAATGGAGTTTAAACACGTGAACTCTAATCTCAGTAGCATGAGAACACACACACACACACACACACTTGGATTACGCTGCTAAGTAATTACACTGCTGCATGTGTGCAAGCCTCAATGCTCCAGGACGTAGACGCGTTTGTGGAGCCATCTACTGGTCACTCAGAGAGATGCAGCCTTTTGTTACAATCTAATAAGTCAGTAACTCTTCAGGTCTTAACGTTATATGTATAAATACTGTATATACTGAATATATATCATGTTATATAAATGACACCATAGACCCCAAAAATATACTTTGGTCGTGTCTGTCTCAATCTCAAAGTTATTGATGGATTTAATGAAACACGGTGACAGATCCAGGGAAGGAGCCCTTCAAAACTGGACTGCCTGAAGGTGGCGCTGTTTGTTTGTTCACACTATAAAGCGGCACAACCAGCAAATTCCAAATCAGGATACATCCCACACAAACCGCAGAAAAGTATAGCTGCTAATAAGAGGATAATATTTCCAGGTCAAAGAGTTACATAGAGGGTTAAATGCACATAATTACTACTAACACACAACAACTAACGTCGAAGAAAAACCTCAACCCAACAATCCAAACATCAGCAGAGGGGGAACCACCACACGCCTTCAAATAAAGAAAGAGAAGAAGTCTTTTTGTTTATGTCAAGTCTGACCTCATCGTCCATGGTCACACACGCTCAACCCTCCGATCTGACCGGAAACATCCAGGAGCTCTGACCACTGACCACGAGTCAAACTACACGGTGACCAGGAAGAAGCGCTTTTTAAACGGTAACTGTGGAAGGATTCATCGTATGAAACGACTGTCCCGTCAACGAACTCATCCCACAGCTGCCACTTCCTCACACAACACACACACGCGTAGATATCGGAGGGATTTCCTGTTATCTTTCTGTCGCTTGGGTTTAATGTATGCTCTGTAATTACCCTTTGTTTTCTACTTTATTTGGTATAACCACACACACCCATGGTACAACGCTATACGTGAAACTGAACTGTTGTTCAAAGTGTCAGATAAAAACCCTGTGTGTGTAATTCAAAGGACCTCTGTCCATGTCTGAACCCACAGTCACAGACAGATACCAGGTCCACTGATGATTGTGCTTTGTGTCTGAGGACGTTCATAAGTACACTTAAAGAGGAACGGAAGACAGCAACAAGCTACAAAAAGACAAGGGATTGTCTCTCTACCAACGTCGTTCCCGGAGGCTGAACAGAGACCAGGTCTAACAAAGGTAACTGGTTTAACCTGTAACGCATCACTCTACATTAGTTTCCTGTCAGCACCCGGGCAGAGTTTAGGTCCGACTTCATACATAATAAGTTAAATAGTGTGGTCCGGCTCCTGCACTGTGTGGTGGGTCTTCATTAAACATAACTTCAGAACCTCAGAACTCAAAATGTTATTTTGTGCGCCCTGCAACCCCCACATGTAGTTTCGGAGTCCGTCTTTTCAAGTCCATCCTTTTATGTGGCCTCCATCCCTGATGATGATGATGATGATGATGATGTCCTGTCCTGCAGTGATTGAACTCAGATCCACCTTAGATGGCCCTTGCGTGCATCATGGCTACGACCTATGACCCCTCACCCTCTCTGGATCCATATCTGTGTTATTTCTGATATTGTTATTAAATTTCTATGTAAGTACTTCATCCCACGTGTGGCTCCTATCACACACCTGACTGAGTTTGGACTGGGAGCCATCTTTGTTATGTGGATCTGTGGAGCCCTTTGATACACTGATCTTGGGTCTCCCATGTCTGGGCTGGAGGCAAAGAGGCCACACACCTTGGACAGAGCTCACAGACAGAGACGGACAATTCCATAACAGCACTCCTATTCACACCTATGGAAATTTAGATTCCAATTCACCTAGACTACATGTGACCCACACACACAGGCACTTGGTCTGAGCTAAACCTGAACCCAGAGCCTTCTAGCTGTGAAGGATGCAACCACAAAGCCAGCGTGTGGCGGTGAGTTGTTTCAGGTGTAATGTGGTCATCAGCTCTGTATTTCCAGTAGATATACTGTAGTACTTTATTACTTCCTCCTCTAACTCCAGCCGTGCTACATCCAGGCTGATTTCTCTTTTACCATGTATAGAATCCATAGTGGTCCACCTTTGATTGGTCCAGGACCTGGTAAGTATAAAACCGTGTATTCACCTACAGTGAGTCGTACCAGGGTTCACTGGCAAGCAGACCAAGACCAGGACTCTTCCATGGGGTCCCAAGATACTGTGCAGAGCGGGTAAACACACAAAGTGTGTGTTTCAAACGCTGTAGTGTGAGAGCGACCGACACCAGGGGACGACAAACGAGGCTGAGCACGACCACACAAGACAGGAAACAAACTGTAAATGGTTTGAGACCTCTTCAGATTTCAGGGGACTTCATAACCCAGGAACAGGAGCCATTAAAAAACGTGCCACTATCTGATCAGGTGAGTCCAACATAAAGCAGTAACTCTGAACTTCTGTTGAGGCTAAAATTGTAAGGAAGACAAAAAAACAAACAAAAATGTAAAGCAGGTATTTTGCCTTCACTGATGGAGTCAGAGGACAAACACGGTCCACCTTCTCTCAATGCACACGCTGGAAGGTGGAGTGGGGTTGGACATGCTTACAAATAATCATATAAACACAGACAAGACACAAACTTTCACTTTCAGAGAGGGAGGGGTTTGTTGACAGGAGTTGTGCGTTTTCTGTGGATTTTGTCATCTTTATGCAAAGAGGAAATAAACAGGGCTAAGAGCAGACGATTCCACTTTGATTTCTCTCTGCAGACAGAACCTCATTTTCAGTCCTCGCCTCGCACACGGTCAAACGTGAGTGAGGACGTCGCGCCTGGGGGAGTCCGAGAGATACAAACTGGGCCCCGACTTGGCTGATGAACAGGAGGTTTCCATGTGACTCGGACTGTTGTATCAGAGAGGCAGACTGTGGCCTTAATCTTCCTGCTTCAGTGTTATGCATTCCCTTCTGTCAATGTTAAAACTGTGCAAAAATCAACTCTAGTTTATTTATCTCAAGCACAAAGGAGACAAAATCTGGGAAAACTAAAATTTACATTTGAGACTCTCTCCACTGTTAAACTTTGAGAAGCCCCATGGCATTAAAACCACACACAAATATTGCATATAACACACAAAAAGAAATCGATAAATAACCTTTGTTTCACCCTCTTGACTTGTGTTGCTGTGCTGTGCTGATCCTACAGGCCCTTGTTGAAGTAGACCGTGGTGATGTCAGGGCTGGTCTGTCGTATCGTCTCCTGAAGATCGGCCTCCAGGCTGCTCACACTCATGGAACTACAAGGAGACCATATGAAACGGGTCAAATGTGACTGCAGGTGGGAGAATATTTCATATCTATCTGTGACCTGCCCGTGGGGCTGAGGGGGGCCTACCTCTTCTGGGGGAACAGCGCACAGCACAGGGGGGTTGCAAACACCAGGCTGAAAATATGACAGAGAGGAATGTCAGACATCTTCAGAGGCTCCTTTACATACAGTAGAGCTGCAGGTCATGCATTAATCACCAAACATAACCAGAATCTACTTACCACAAACCAACCAGCCCGACCTGGACTGGAGCATTTAGAAATGGAAACCGCTACGGAGACAAAAGAACAAAACAGGAGTCGGTCAGAGGGTTAATCAGACGTTCCACCTGCTGCACGACCTTCACACTGACATTTACAGAAGGGCTGAGTCATACTGACATTTTATAAAATCTGTACACACTTACACAGCAGGTGTGAAATCACAAGGTTAACCGAGTCGACAACGGCACTGCCAACAGTGACACGTTTATTTGTATAGCAGCTTTCAGACTACATCAATCAAGCTGCTCTCGACAAATTGTTTAAAAAAACAACAATTAGAGCAGTATAAACAATAAAACAATATAAAAACATTAGGAAAGACATTATATATAATAGATATAAAGACTAAACTGTATTAAAGAGAAAACAGAAAGCAAAATAGCCCTGGATTTCAGAAAAGCAGTGGCAAATAAAAAAGCTTAAGCCTCGATTTGAAGCCTTAAGCTGTTTTTTGGTTCAAAAACCCCAAAACAGTACTTTGAAGACAAGTAGCAGCAGTTCTAAAGTCTCTAAAATAAAGATTCTGTGACCCCCAGGAAGCCAGTGGAGTGACGTGCAGCGGTTTTAATGCTTTTTAGAGAGACATCCGTGGACGCCATTACAATAATCTAGTCCACTGAAGATAAATGGATGGAGACGGACAACTATGCTGTCCATCAAACCTTAAACAGTGTTCTGTATGTGACGAAACTTGTTTTGCAGTACATGAGAAAAATGCAGTAATGCAGTCTTCTGACGCTTACCTTCATGAAAGCTCTCTTCTCCAGAGCGTTCATAATAACAGGAGGGATGGCTGTGAAAAATGACAACAGAATGAGTAGGTTTACTGGTTCGCTGGTTCGCTGCTTTGCCTTTTGTTAAAATGTCTCCATGAGATCTCTACATATAAGAGATATTACTGTAACATTACCCATGGCTGGCACTGCCATGCCGATCCTGGACACCACCACCTGTACAATGGCCTGCTTAGCGGCGCTGACGGAGTCTCCTAACCTGTTCCCATTCTCATCAGTCACTGGGATGCCATACTTCAACTCCCTGTGACAAACAACAAAGAAAATCACACAAAGGACTCAAGTGAGACAGAGATCCTAAAAACGTCTGAGTGAATAAAGGACTACTTTGGAGATCTCACCTCTGTCTCATGAACGGGATGTTGATGCAATTGGCAGCAGCAACTGCAGCAAACGGGACAAAACGGCTGACAATTGGAGGGAGACGCTGAGGACACAGACAGGTTGACAGACGTGAATACATTTGTGGGACGTTGGCAGTGTCAGAGTGAAGTTTACAGACTTAAGGAGGAGAGGTTATACCGTGGCCAGAGACTTGAGTCCCAGAGCCGTGACCACCGCTCCTGTGGTGGCACTGACGTAGGCGGCTCCCAGCTGACTGCAACGACAAATGAGAGAAAATATTACAATCAATTGATGACTCGCTGCTTCTTTCAGAATTTTCCCATAGTCCAAGTATTTGTCTTTAGTGCAATTAGTCCAACACTGATGATAAGTCTCCACACAGACAGAAGGCTACAGGGAAGGACAGGATTCATCGAGGGAGTATGTAATATGTAAACAAACACAGCTTCTCTGAAGGCATGAAGGTCTTGAAGGTCTTTGATTTTAAGCTGACATTGTTACCATGTCCGACTCTGACATTTTTACAAATTTCTTCATATATTATCCGGTTGCGATATGAATCATCCAGTTTCTGTTGTAATCAGCGTCTGCCGAGCTGCGTGTGTGTGTGTGTGTGTGTGTGTGTGACAGGGCAGCCCATCATGCATTGAAACAGATGAGGAGAGAAACTCAGCGAAGAAACTATAAAAGAGAATGAAAATAAATAGGAAGTCTCACACTTTGCTGAAATGAAACGTGCATATAAATGAGGTATAAAAGAGAAATAAACATAATCTCTACTTCATTTTACTTAGTTTCTCTCCTCTGTGTGCCACTCCACACACACAGAAATCAAAAGTGAAGTATGTGAAGTACTTGAGTTGACGAGTAACACAGTAAGTGCATTAAAGGTTTTGTGAGTAAAAAGCCAGTAAGTGTATTTTAATCCAAGTTGTTGGTCTTTTTCCTGTTATTGTTGGTGCGACCGGACAACATAACACTGCTCCTTCTCAAGTATTACTCTGTTGAGTCATCTGATCTCAGGAGGCATAACGGACGCATTTGGTGCATTCAGACTTGTTCTTATTTGAGATCGGATAGCTCAGATCGCAATTTAATAACAGGTCCATAGAGTGTAAGTCAAGTGAGAGGTCGTCCTTACTTGACAGTGATGGGAGCATCTCCACTGCGGTTGGTGTAGTTGACGACTGCATTGAAGGACTGATTAACCCACTGCCAGAACACCACTGCTGGAGTCGTCCTACAAACAGAGAACAGTGGAAGGGTGACTACGTGGTCTAAGACATAAAAAACAAGCTCGTACACACTAACTGTGGCATTTACTTTACATCACACTGAAATACAGTTTGATGTCAATGAAAGCAACAGCAGAGGACGCGGAGAGAGACAAAGAACAGAGTGAGGCATCGCTGCTGTACACAGGGCAATAAGAGTGGGTGCAAACATTTGAAAAACATTTTCAGAATAAGTCTCTCTTATCCTTCAGGAACACCGAGTCGAGCTGGGTGTCACAAGCAAAGCAATGATATGAGAGGCCGTGTGAGTGGATGATTGTACCTAGTGAGAGGGGCCCCGTGTGGTCATCCTCTGAGGATATTAATAGATATGATAGCTATGTTGTGAAAATGAAAGTTAAAGTTACAAAATTATTCATTTTACACCTACCAAACAACTGGATTCTAAGAGCTCATATTAAAAAATGTATTAACGTAGGATATAAATGAGGCTGTAGAGCCAGTCTGATGCCTC
This sequence comes from Brotula barbata, assembly GCA_900303265.1. Lineage (NCBI taxonomy): Eukaryota > Metazoa > Chordata > Actinopteri > Ophidiiformes > Ophidiidae > Brotula > Brotula barbata. The sequence goes on along the minus strand of OMNV01009729.1, from coordinate 60,768 downwards.
CACCATGATAATCCATCATTATGTACAACTTCAGCCAGTGAAGCAACTGAACTGACTTTCACAGTTGGTCTGACCAGATTCAACCCACGTCAATGTCTAGTCAGCACATTTCTGTCTTACACTGTCAGCAGGGCGGTCCAGCATACCGAAGAACACTCCCCGTGCTGCAGAGTTAGTGAGTCAGTTAGTCAGTCTTAAAAGGGAGTGGTTGATATCATGTGTGAGAGTACCGAAATGATGAACACGCCATTTGCGTTCTACCAGCCGAAGAAGCCATCATCAGCGATATTTTATTCTTTAAGAGGATTTCTCTCCACATTGTAAATGCATCGTGGTTGTGTTATGGATAAACCTATGCACACACATTGGAGCTGCACTGCCAGGTTACATACGTTGACTTATATCTGACCAATGAAGCTATCTTGATTATAGCGTACTACAAGTGGCGAATGAATGACAGGAAGCCTCCGTTGTACCTGTAGAATGTGAGCATGCAGCCTGTGATGGACATGTTCATCGGCACCTGAGCGGACATTCGGCCAATCACAAACATCTTCTCCCCCGTGTCAGGGTGAAAGGCGGAGTCATAGATGTACTTGGCCCTCCAGAGCTCATCCTCAGTCAGACCGGGCGTCACTACTCCAGCTCTGAAAAAGTCAAACGGGGGACTATTCTGAGAGAACACACCTTTGACTATTAAAGCATTCTAAAACATAAACACACAAACACAGACACACACACACACACACACAGACACCTAGTATATCCACAGCTGTTATAAACATCACCTATCCATCCTATTTGTTGTTGTTATCCTGTCACTGGGGGCTACATGTGGATCTTCATGTAACAAAGCTTATTCCCAATAACAAATATGGCTTTACAATTATTTCATTTGTATTTCAAAACAGGTTTGTTCTAGAAAATTGGTTTTCAGTCTGATAATTCTGCATAAAAGAATCATTATAGTACAATTTCAGTGCTGATGGTAGTAAATACCATCTATTGAAAAGTATTTCAGTCATTGAAATTACATACGCAGTCTTCTTTGTTAAAGGAAGAGAAGACTGACTGCTTTTTTGTGTGCTTTCCAACAAGAATATAAACCATCCTTCACTACGATTATATAACTCATTTTTGACCAAAATGCCAGACAGAACCTTGTAACTCGGGCAACAAACCTCTTTTTCCAAACAAATGAGGACTGCCAGGATTCCTAAATTGCCTAACATGTATGGAATGTGGCTAGGCTTCTATGTTTACATTTGCGTGTGCTCTAATCCTCCTCTTTAAGTCTAGCCTTCTTTCACGCTACAACTGGTTAATTACATACACAATGAGATTACTTTGCCCTAGAGGTTATTGAGTCATTTTGAATGATGGTTTCAGAGACAACGTGTATCTTTGTATATTCTCTTTACTCAGATGTTCAGTGGACGTACGCTTGATATAAACATTGCCATGGTGCCCTCATAGATTTAAGAATTCCCATTGATTTCTCTGCTCTAAAGTAATACTCCTGACAATCTACCTGTAGTTCTCCACGATCACTCGGGCCTCGTCCAGAGTCTTGGAGGACAGCAGGACGTTCCTGGGATCCGTCACTGTGAAGAAGTGCTTGGCGCGTCCCATGAATGTGCTTTGGTCCCATCTTGATTCCTTGATGTTTATGTCGAGGGACAACTCTCCAGACATCCTGCTTTTCTACGAGTGACATGACAGAATCATTATCATTCACACCGTTCTACAGTGTAATGCATCAGCTGCTATAAAAACAAATGATTAAAGTGGTTTCAAACATCAATGTATCATCATCGGAATACAAATGAATACACGCACACAAACTAATAAGCTACATATCTCCAGGAAAAAAACTCCACACTGACAGTTTAACCATAGTACAAGATAAAGTGAAACTGAAATACAAAACTCATTTGTGCTGATTTTGTTGTTTACGAACACAGTACAGCATTTATTGTTCTGTGCCAACTTTGAATGAACTCGGGGGAACGATGGGGCACGGCCTACAGAAATGGTGCAGATCCAGGTTTTTTCAGATGCGTTCTTTACATCGAGGAAGCATTTTCCAATATTTATGTCAATTCCTTCCAGAGTGATACACCAACAGCAATGAAAAGTTCAGGCATATTTATCCTGTGGCAGACCATCAGTGGGATCTGGACAAAGGTCTGGGTCTGGACTATAAATTCTGACTGAACAGGGACACAATAATGGGACAGTGTTATTATTACTACAGCAATAGTTATAGTCACAACAACAAGCTACGTACTATGTTTGCTATATTTGTACAGGATTCCTGTGTAAAACAGCAAATCTCTGCTAGCATCTGAAATGAGAAAATACTTCCTGGGTGGAGCTGACAACTGATTTACAGATCTGTCAACCAATGCCTCTGCTCCCTAAACATTAATTTTAATCACAATATAGACAAAATCTGACCATTATAAAAAGTTTTCATTTCCACTTTCTCATTTCCATCATGCAATTCCATTTCAGTTTCATTCTGACATTAGGTCATTCTGATGTTTATTCAATGATTTCAAAATAAAGGTCACATTAACCATCTAGTAATCATTCTTCTTGTACTCATTAATATAGAGTTAGAGAACATACTAAGGGGCTGACATGCATGAGTCATTATCTAACTTAAGTTGACTCACCTTGTGGAAATCTGTCCCTTATATTGCAGGCATAATTTGGCTGTATTACAGTGGCAGACAAAGTACTTCAAGGTTACACTTGAGTAAAAGTGCAGATATGCCATTTAAAAATCACTTAGTTACAAGTAAAATGGAACCAACAGAAAACATTCTTGGGCATACAAATCAATACAAAAACAATACATATCAGAATGACTAAAAATTTGAGTTGTATGCACAGGTGTTTGCCTGTATATTAATTTGAATGACACCGAGATCAATCATCTGCTTTTAATAATAATAACCAATAATCATAAAATACAATAAAATACCAATTCAGGAGACTGCTTTTATTTTTAAACCTTGCCCAAATGCTTTCACTTCCTTTTCGCTAAATCGATTGTAGGTTGTCATCGGTTGTCGTTAGCGTGATGTGACAGAAGGGTGTGGAAGTCACGACGCTGCTGACAGTCGGCACACACGACTCCTGTCAGCAAGTTAGCTTCCGACTGTAGCCGAACAACTAAGAAGTGATCAAGAAAGGCCCAGACGAAGCCATCAAACACACAGGCCACATAGTACAGTAGACAGCAACCCAAAGACGAAAATACAACGATATAACGATACTACGTTCACAAAATATCACAAATTCACCTCTGACACTGGGGGCTTTGCTAGCTGGCTAGCTAGCCGGTGTAACGCTGCATTGTAACATCCACATATGCTTCGAAGTTAACGACATACGGACCGAGTAGTGACGAATTTTTACTTTGTCGTGACTAAAAGCTGCGAAAGCTTCAAGTTGATTTAGGATAGGAAACGTACCTGAATTAGTTTGTTGAGTTTTTGAAAATGTATGACCTCTCAATAACACAGCCTCGGTGGAGAAAACCCTCGTGAAATATTGGTTTGCGCCTCTGTTCTGTCTAGGACGGTAAACGCGTTTGGGCATGCTTTCAAAATAAAAGCGTGCTCCAGGGTATAGATTAGTACGCTGTCACATAAGACAAATTTATGGAAACCCATTACCGCCGGGATGGAATAAATAAAATGTTAAAATATATGTATAGACATATATATATATAAACTCATAATTTTGAGATTAAAACTCGAAATTTCTAGTTTGGAAAGTCATAATTATGAAATTATGATCATTAAAATACTGAAATGAGTCTGTATAAAGTTGAAAAGGAGCTGAGGAGGTCTTAGCTGATTTATCACAGTTTTGGCAGATCACACATGATGATAATGTTGAATGAACCACGCCAACGTAGCTTTCAAAGTTGTTGCTTAGTCCTAACAACACCACAAGCGCCAGAAACAAGGACCATAGCTGGAGCAAGACTTGTGGAGGAGTCTGTTTTCATAGGATCCAGTTCAGAGTCCAGTTTGTTTCCATATCAGGTCATTTATTCTGTCATTTTGGACAAAATGAACTCAATTGTTTGAGACAGTGGAATTGACCTTTATTTAGAGTGAGTGAGAGTATCTAGAGTGAAAGAGTTCTACATTTCTGTGCAAGATCAACTGATTGAAATTTGATTAATAGTAAATCCTCCCCTCCCCCCTGTGAGCTTATGGCTCTTGTTGAAAAAAGACTGAAGGCTGAAATTTAAGAATATAGAAATCAAAAGGAGACAAGCATTATGAGAAAAGAAGTAGATATAACAAGAGTCAAACTGTATGGAGGAGAGGTGACACCGTGTATGCAATATGTTTTGGTTTTATTTACTAAAAGAAGTGTTTCTCACCTGAAAATATTTTAGATCAAAACATGTTGTAGCTGTATTACAATTCAGCAACGCAGTGCTGTATAACTGCACAGCTGCATGGCCCGTGAGTTTATACAGGAGACTTACAACAGGAGACACTAATGTGATGCAGCGAAACAGGTCTGTGTGAGTGACGCCATGACACAGGTAACACTGTCATGTCTCACTGTCCTTTCTGTGCCGTGTGGATGTTGTAGTTGATAAAATAGAGAATTAGTAGAGGTTTACGTTATAAAAGAGAATACACACCTAGTGGTCACTGTCCATGGTGCTGATTGTTGGACACCGGCCAAGTTCAGTGTGAAACAGGAGAAACTGAGACTATTTGGAATAACATATAGAGGAAGAGTCAATTCTTTTCTGTTCTGTTCTTTTCTAAGACACCAACTCTCAATTCCAGCGCTTGATATCCGAGCGTTTTATCTTCTCATGTCAAACATTATTCAGCGTCTCACAGGAGCTATCCCTTTAATTAAACACGACCCCATGGGAATCACCGAACACCGAATCAGCCGTCTGTGAGGGGACGCAGAAGGAAACTGGAACCACAGTAATAAAGATGATGTAGAGGCTGCAACACCAGAACCCATTCAACGGAGGACGGAGATAACCTGGGTTATTACAGGAGGAAAAGGAGTCCATCCAAGAAAAAAATCCAAACCTCAGGCTTTAAAATGTCTTTTAAACCCTTTTAAAGGAATAAGGCTTACCTTTGAGTTTGTCTGATACTTTTTATCCTGTGGATCATCGTGGATTTGTCATCTGAAACAGGCTCCATTCAGGATACAGGGATGTGCCCTTCCGATCTGTGACTTATTTGGACCAGTGGGGATTATGCCACCCAATCTGTCATTCCTCAAGTCCTAGGAAGTCCATCTCTCCATCACACTTATCCCCCACCCCTGGGGTCCAACTTCTCCATCCTGCCCAGAGCTCCTTCAGTCTGGATGACTGAGCCAGCGAGAGTCAGACACATAGCATGGCTCACTCCTCTCACCCCTCTAGCTGGAGGGAGATGACAAAAGGAGGGGGCCACCCCCCCTTCACCAACGGGGGCCAGACAGGGGGGTCCCACACGAAGACACACTACACGCTGAGGAAGCACCACCACCACGGGCGTAGATCCCCCTCCCCCATGGGTAGGGTGATTCTCATCAATGCACCTGCTGACGGTGAGTCCTGGACATGATGACACTCAGCTGTTGTTTCCATGGTGCTGTTGTCACAGTGTCACGGTCATTACAATGAGTCTATTATACCTGAACACTAAGTACTGAGGCTAAGGGTACTTAGGATGAAGCATAGTAGAATATATAATGCATGAGTACACATTAATATGTTGGTGAGTAACAATGAAAAATACTTGTCATCACTGAGAGATTACACACTCCATGATTACAGTCGGGGATAAAACAAACAAAACCAAACAAAGTCATCCTCAAATGTGTTGAAGTAGATTTTTAGAATTAGATTTTACAATCTAATACTACTGTCATGTACACAATCAACTAAGAGGTTCAAAACAAAAGCAGGTGAGAGGTACGGTAAAGCCTTGGTGCTATTTGAGATTCTTTATTTTATTTTTACTTTTATCTTACTGAAAACAGTGGTGCATAATATTATTTGTACACAAGAGTTAAGTAAAGTAAATTATTAATTTACTAAAAGTTACATTAATGATATTTTCAGTCATTTTAAGATACAATTGGATGGCTCTGGGTTTATCAAACATAAACATCAGCATATAGCACGTATTGCAGCTCCAGTCCAAAAATATTGATGCTTCTGTCCTGTAAATCAGTTGTAGGCGTAACTTCAGTTGTTTATTGAGAAATCCAAAATAATACTTTAATTGAAGTTTATCTACCTTTGATGTCTCGTCTTCACAATCTATTATAAGCCTATTTTAATATTTTGCAAAAATCCATTGCCTCATTGTTTATATTCACTGTGCTTATGGCACACAAATAGGTAACAAAGGTGTTTTGTTGTGTTTTTAGGAGAGGATGACAGTGAAGATATTCACACAGTGACAGTAGATAAGAGTCCAGATGGGCGGCTGGGCTTCAGTGTCCGTGGGGGGTCTGAACATGGACTTGGTATATTTGTCAGCAAGGTGGAGGATGACAGCTCTGCAGGTTGGTAGAAAGTGCGTGTGTGTGTGTTTGTGTGTTTCTACCTGTCAGATCTGTTGACTGGGTTTACTGTGCTGTGCAGCACAGTCTGGCCTGAGTGTGGGTGATAAACTGGTGGAGGTGAACGGGGTCAGCCTGGAGAACATCACCATGAGCAGTGCAGTGAAGGTGCTGACAGGAAATGACAGGCTGAGGATGGTGTTGAGGCGCCTGGGAAAGATCCCTGGGATCCGCTACTCCAAGGAGAAGACCACATGGTGAGGAAAAAGACACACTCAGAGACACTCAGTCAATCACCTACATACTGACCCATATGCAAAAAGAATTTACAGATAAAATATTTAAGAAGTTGCATGTATTTTTGTCCTGTGCCCTTCATATACATTTACCCATATTTAATTATTATAATTATTGAATTAATAGTTATTATTACTGTAAGCATTTATGATATGTCAGGCAGCAAAATATCCTCCCTCGTACCTCTCTTTGATTTCTTTTTTTCACTGTCTTGCTTTTTCTCACTTCTTCTGAGCCTCCCTTATATGAATCTATACATCCATACACTCAGAGGTCTCACATGGTGTACGTATACGAGCACAAACACACACACACACACACAGCACGCATTCACATTGGCCACCTGGTCAATGGGGATCCACCTCAGACAAGGTCCTGTTATGGGCAAAGACATATTTGTGTGCACTGCAATAGCTACAGCAGAATGGAAGTGAAGACGAATTCTGTAAAATCACTTCTGTAGAAGATTTTTTTGGAGAAGAACAGTGAACGAGAAGCTTCAATTAAACAAGATGGACCCAACCATCCTTCCATCCACCATCCATCCATGCAATATCCTTACAATTCTAGCTTTAATATTCAGCAGCAATTTAAAAGAAAGACATAATGACATATAGGCTGCATATATCTCATGATGTGATTATCTGATTGTGTGCACAGTACTGTTATGTAATACAAGAACACCTACAGATCACAGCCTTTGTTTCATGCAGTTTTCTCCTGAGTCGATGTAGCTCACAGTTGTTATCATGCTTTTTGGAAATCTTGGTTTCATGTGGCAGCGGTGGATGGATTACCACCGTGACCCTTGTGTGATACAGAGACCAGACGGAGCAGCGTCTCTGAATGTTTCTCTACGCGTCTGTGAAGTGTACACAGTAAATATGATTAGCACATGATGTCTGTGTGGCCACTGTGTTCATGTGTGCAGGGTGGATCTCATCCACCGCCGGATGGTCGTGGAGGAAAGCTGTCCCACGCCCTCAGTTGTCAGTTCAGACAGCGCCCTCCGCAGGATTGTGCATCTGTTCACCACATCGGATGATTACTGCCTGGGCTTCAACATCAGAGGAGGAAAAGAGTTCGGCCTGGGAATATATGTTTCTAAGTATGAGCTCAGTCTGTTTCAAACTGCAACATATGGTTTCAGCCTCACACCATTAGATACAGACAATACACACGTACTACAACAGACAGCACAGAATAGTCTTCCAAATGTCTTCTCTCCTTCCAATTATGTACCTGGTTGTAAAGTTAAGGTGGTGTATGACATCATAGACAGGTTTGCAGGTTTGTCTTTCACTGCTCTCTCTCTCTCTCTCTCTGTCATACCTGTTGGTTTGGTCATCAGGCTGGACCCAGGTGGACTTGCTGAGCTGCATGGCATCAAGATGGGAGATCAAATCCTTGCAGCCAATGGCGTGAGCTTTGATGACATCACTCACAGCAATGCAGTTGAGGTCCTAAAGAGTCATACGCACGTCATGTTGACAATAAGAGTGAGGAACTATTTCACTGATCTTACTTTTCAAAACTCTGATTTGTTTCTTTTACATGAAAAACGCGTTATTGTAAACGAAACATAGGAAACCATACTGAGAGAGCCTGCAGCAAGCTTGCATAAATTCTGGAATATTTATATATATATATATATAAATTGTTTTGTTTTTCTGCCTCCGCGTCTTAAGACCATTTTATGTTTTCTTGTAAGCTTAGCTTGTTATCTGGCTTTAACCGGTTCATTGGTGAAGCTACAACGGCGTATTAGGGCC
>OMNV01009729.1:29134-44443 GCA_900303265.1 Brotula barbata | reverse complement strand
ATTCACTCACGAGCAAATTTTCATTTCATGTGGGGATTCCCAATTCAAAGTATTGAAGAGAAACCAGTCCATTCACATACATCTGACTAGATGTTCACACAGACAGAGAGAGAGAGAGAGAGAGAGAGAGAGAGAGAGAGAGCGGTGACACGATAGAGAACAGAGTGAATGCAGCATGAATAAATGGGCTCATGTCTGTTGACTGGAAAGGGAAAGGGAGAGGACGTGGAACAATGGCCAAGGACTCCGTGGGGCCGTGGAGATTCAGAGAGGCCGTTATGGAGCGCCTGAGGCAGGTGCATCCTGGTGACATCACAGGAAGTTCCTCTCCACAGGGTTCCAAAGATTTGCCACATGTGTTCATATCCTGCAGGAAACTATGAACTATATACGTGTGAGTGTGTGTGTATGTGTGTGTGTGTGTCTCTCACAAATCATCCTTTTCACTCGCCCATGTTAAAGACTCTGAGGAAAAAGATGGAGACCAGAAACCACCAAAGCCACCAACCCTGTTAGGAAAAACACAGCATTATTTGGTCTCCATTTAAGGATGGAGACCAAACCCTGAAAACACCGGGATCATTTGTTTGCTCTCTCTCTCTCTCTCTCTCTCTCTCTCTCTCTCTCTCTCTCTCTGTTTACCTGTAGAATCACCACATTTCCTGCTGCTGTGAAAAAGAGACAGGTGACAGTTTAAAGAGAGAGACTGATGCTGCTCCCAGTCTCAGTGTGTGTTCTTGTTTTTGACAGTTTGCTGACAGTTTGTGTGTTTATTTATGGTAAACATGATCCAAAGCCCCGCTGCTCTCTGCTTCTTAGTTTTATAAAGTTTTATAAAGTGTCGTGACCGTTTTAGGCGTGTCTGTCTGCAGGCGGGGTACGAGCTGCTGTCTGTAGATGGAGACACTCTGCAGGGGGTGACTCATCAACACGCCGTCGATGTAATTCGCCGTGCATTCAGCAACAAGGCCAAAGACCCAATGGTTTTCGTGGTCAAGGTTCCTGCTGCTCCTTTCGGCCCCAGGGGGCCTGCTGACTGACCGTGTGAGCCCCACAGACCGAACAGACTGAATCTGAAGTTCGAACAGGAAGTGAAGAGGGAACAGGAAGTCCAGAGCACTTAATGAATTCATTCAAAATAAAGAATGTTGTATTTTTTCTACAATGAAACGTGAGCTCCTTCGTTGTTGTCGTTTATGTTGATATCACTCAGTGTGTTTACATGCACGTTGACCTCCACAAAGCACATGTGCATGTAAAAGTGCTGACTGTGACCTTTATAACTTTATACAGACTTTATACAGACTTATATATATAGTTTATATCCACCCCAAGGACACAGACTTCGTAAATCAGTTTGATTCAGAAATAATCCAAAACATTTTTTAAACAAATGTTTATTATGCACCAGAAGCTGCAACGTACACACAGTTACAGAGAATCCTGTTAACCGTGTCCGTGATATTTGGAAATCAAAATCTGTGTGAGAGTTAAATCTGAAGGCTGGTGATGGACAGAATAAAACAGAGGGGATTTGAAGAGCTTTTATGGGCTGTAGTTTGCCGTGGCCCCCCTTTCAGAGGGCAGGTGGGTCACTGGGGCTCATTCAGGCTGTTGATGGTTGGTAGAGCAGGAAATGGAGGCGTGTCCCAACTACTGACTGGGCGTGGGCCAGAAAATACGTTTAAGTCTTAGAGGTTGAGGCTCTTAAAGATCAGCACCACAGGGCTGAGATGATCATTGAAGACATGACACGACGTGTTTGACTCTCAGATTGACCGCTACGTGCATGATTATTATTATTATTATTATTAATGACAACATGTACAAATATAGAGATGTAGATTTTTCCATGTATTTCCATAATTTTGAGATCCCTCTGTCTTAACTGGGCCATCTGAGCTGAGCGACCCCGACACTTCGTTTCACGACGGCTCGCGTCTTCCTGAATCTGGAAACCAGTTACCGGAGGGTTTTTAGGTTCAACCAGATGTGGGGAGGAGAGATAACGAACGACAAATCGGTGTCTCGCAGATAGATTCGTCTTCTTCCAGAGTCAAAAGTTCCACAGATGACCACATGGTGGCAGTATTTAAACCTGGATCCATACAGACAGAAACCCACTTGTTGCTAATACGGCTAATCTCACTCAGCATCTTTACATGAACATTATAATCCTTTTTTTGTCTGTGATTGAGGTTCAGGTAAGAAATACAAATTAAGTTCATGCAATTCTGTTGTTAAGTGAATATAGATTATATTTTGCTTTATCAGTGTATGAGCAGAGGTTTAAGGTTTAAGTTACAGCCTCCGATTAAAACATTTACATTATAATGATAAATAGATTTACATTCACATAATCTAACTCGATTAAACAAAGTAATCTGAGGTAGATTTTTCATGATTTCAGTTTGATTAAAGTAAAGCCTGTTTATGACATTTGAATATACAATATACATAATCCCAGTCTAAATGTGCATGTAAATATACTAATTGTTATGGTGTTTTTGAGATACAGGTTTAAACAGGTAACATGTTTTTCTACAAGGTTTTATTAAAGATCACAGGATTATCACAAATTACAAACTGAATATGTAGCAGCATCTCTGGAATCTGTATTGGAGTGTATCAATCCAGCAGTTCTGCTGGAGGGGGATTAACCACAGCCTGTGTTATGGGATTTATAGATTTATGTCTGGATTAAGGCTCTGTATTCTGTCAGACTGATAGTTTGGCTTGAGCTCATGTCTGAAAGGATTATTACAAACTGCTGTTGGTGTTTTCTGACTGTGCTCAATCTGCCACTTTTTGAGGCTTAATTACATTTTTCTGTCTGCCATCAGAGCTGACAAACATGACAGTTTGTCAGAATACAGGACCTGGGAGGGCGTGGGGGGGCGACAGAAACCTCCTGGAGATGAATGAAACTTACAAAATAATGCATGTTAGAGTTACAGTTATGTAACCCATCACATGATTGAGAACGACCAATCACGTCTTCATATTGAATCCCTGGCTCAGAGCCCCACATTCTCACATCTACTGAACCGAAATATACCAAAAAGTCTTTCGTCAATGTGACAACACGGACCGTGAATCACAGTCCGACTGTCTGGAGCTGACAAAGCGACTGAAGATTCAGACGCGGTGCATTCGTTTAGATTGAACTGCGTTGAACTGTGATCAACACAGACGCCATTCAATGCTCAAGGTCAATACATTCTCAACCAATCAGAGGCACCGATATCATCACACTCTTATGAAGAGCCCAGACACATTTCACTTCTACTTCCGTATGAATGTGCATGAAGTTAAACCCACATGAGTGAATCCAAGCCTTTGGAGCTTTTGAGGCAATAAAAAAAAATCACAAAATGACTTGAAGGTGCAACACGGCCTTTTAATGAAAAACAGTCATTTATACGGGTCATTTACACATAAAAAGATCAACATATCAACAGCTACAGGCTTTAGGAGTGAAGAACAAACGGGGAAGAGGAAACGTGTTACGTTGCTTTGGTCTTATCACAGTGTCTACATGTAAAATAGATTTTTTTGTCTAAATATAAGACAATGTCACTCTGTTACACTATTTAGTGTTTTACATATTTACAATGAAAAGGATGACGCACCAAAGAAGAGAATTCAGACAGGAAGGAAGTCCAGGCTGCACACAGGGATCAGTTTGGTACCTGAACAGACTACATCAGTCACTGTCTACTGTCTGCTGAGGGTGAATATGATTGGACAAAACCTTCTTACTTTATTCAAAGTCACTTTCCGTGGCTTTAAGTCCAGTACTGTAGGTACAGTTAGTCCTCCTCTACGTGACCACATTAACTCAGTGACTGGATTATAATCTGGATTGTGCTGCACTGTGATTGGATATCAGTTGGCGACTTGTTTGGTGGTTTGAGTTTCTTCGTAGCCCCACGGATGATTTTCATCGAGTTGTCATACAACTCATCATTTTTTGTGTGTGGGCTGCAGATACCCATTCAGTTTCAATGGGAGCTCGGTGGAGGGTAAGGTGGTGGTACACCTGGATTAACTGTGACAGGTGCTCTCACAAAATGGATCCATCTGTGGTCCAATAGATCAGACATTGACGTGTTTTTCCTGGTACACATGTGGGAATGGGGCCTGCAGTGGATGTCATACACCAGACTGGATGTGGAATTGCTACATAAAACACACTTATCGATAATACTGATCAATCCAATCTGCACTTCATGTAGCAGAAAAGCAGCCTTCAGGTTTCAGCATCATTAAAAAGTCATTAAAGCTGTCTCATGCAAGTATAAACACGTATGACATGCAGAAAATGTGATGATGACGCTGACTGACAGTTATGAAAGATCATTTACAGTGAAGAGACCGCTCATCCTTTAAACAGATCAGTTTCTCTTTATAGTTTTTGATACATTCTGTCTCTGCAGTCCCATCACTGAACACTGATCTGTCATTGAAACGTTGGTATGTGATATATTATTTATATATTCCTTTATACTTGTGTAATAAACCCACATTGACATTGGTACTACAACAAAATATCTTTAGGTGTTATACTGTATATGTATAAAAATATACTACATCTCCATATATAGATTTCCATTTAAGCACTATTCCTTGATATAGACTCTTGTAAAATAAAAGATTTGCTCAGTGTTACGCAGACGACACGCATACCACCCTGCACATGTTCTTCATTTCTGAATGACCCAGCATGCTCCTCACTGCTCAGTGTTTCCTCTGCAGGAGGGATTTACAGGAGCCCCCTGACATTTAGGGAGACGTCTGTGTTTGCTGTCTGAGATCAGGAGATGATATGTGTGTTTCCATAGAAAGAGTGAGCGATTACGGATGTCAAACACCAAAAATGTTCTATTGTAATATAAATCCAAGACGGTGGTCATAATAAGGCCAGACAAGCGTCCCTATATGTTAGCTTGCTGATTCATGTTTGAAATTGCCCTCCGTTTACTGGAGCAGTCTTAGTAGGTGGCCCCGAACAGGTTTGAATTAAAATGTAATCAAAACCAGTAGAGGGCACAAACTTTGGGCTGACGCATGATGTTTTGACAGCCAATCTAAATTTAGAACCAAAATCTCACTGTGTGACTGCTGCTGACACCGAGCGAGGACAAATTGATGGTGTGTTTCCACCTCCATATTTTTTTTTTGACATCAATTTGTGAAGGACAGCAAATACTTAACTTTATTTCCCCAAATATCAGAGGTCCACAAAGTTCCATATACACACAGTTGTTATGTGAGGTACCCCCACCTGGAAAAAACACAGATTTGAAGGTAAGCTGTTCTCACTTCCCGTTAAACAGTCAGAGAAGATTACAGATTAGGGGAGACTAGAAAGACTCAGCATCGCTGATTGACTTTGGCTATATTAATACCATGAAGAGGGGTGAACGAGGATAAGTGGTTAAGTGATCAATTCTGATTATGCATGTCTACAGATCAAACTCTCTTCAACCGCACAGTTCGATTGGCTTTCATGAGCGTACACAACATCGAAACCTCTTTTAATGTTAAAAAACAGTTGGGGAGAAAAAAAGGTGAGAAAACCAGCAGCACCCAGCAACCAGCACATCTCTACTGCTAAAGTACACTTCACCCAGACTCAGATACCTAAAACCTAAAGTTCTATGTGAGCGCTCACAGCACTTTAACATTAACAGAGCACAAGAGTGTGTGTAGAGGCCTGGACAAGTCAGAGGAAGTATTTCCTACGATCGCTGTGCCTCTGCTGAGTCGTTTGGGGGAAACGATGAAGCAGGATGCTCACATGGAAGCAAACCCACTACCAAAGTCCAGACTAGTTTCTTAGACGGAATTATTAAATTAGACGGAAGGAGGTGCAAAGATTGTTTTGATCCATATGGTTCTTATTAAGGCCCATTATGATGCATATAAAAATCAACTTTCATCATTTTGTCTTCAAACTATATGGCGGCCTACAGACTGAATTTCGCCGGTATGACAATAAAACAAATGTCTCTAAAAATAAAGATAAATTACTGCTGAGGAAAGAGTTGTGAAACAAAAATAATATTTTAAATTATAAATGACAGAAATGGCATAAAAGCACAGACAGGGGCAGACGTACGATGTTTGGTCTGATTTTCCCTTTACTTAGCAGAGGTCTCTAGGGGTCCAGAATGTTGGGGCTGACTTGAAACGGAGCCAAACATAACAAGAACCAAGCCAAAATGTAGTCGGGCTGATGAGCAGAGAGATAACACTGACAGCAGCAGGATGCTCCACAAATTAACAAGCAGCTTTTCTTCTTCTACTCCGACTGCCTCCCTTTTTTTTACTGCACTTCACTTCACACGTCTCACCTCAGAAGTCCATTTTCTCCCTCAGTGATTATTGCGCACCACTCAAACACAAGACAAATTAACACAGAACCGAGCCCTGAGGCAATACCATGTGACCCCACACGACCTTACCAGACGGAATATAATTTGGTCCAACATTAGTTCCTGCTCAGGTCTCATTTCCCAGGAAGTGAATGAACCCATAAATGAACCCTCCATTAGTAAGCAGGAGGAGTGCAGCGGTGTTATGTCACGCTGTAGCTGGTGCTGAGGTCATCATTATGAGCCAGCCGTGCTGCTGATGAGACTTTTGGAATGCTGGTGGCCGGGCGTTTGACCTTTTGTGCTCCATGAATAGGTGTGCCTGTGTTTCTGTGCGTGGAATCGGAAGTTCCTAATGTCTGACACCCTGTCCCAACATAAAATGGGATAAATGAATGACCTTTGTCTGCGGCTTTATGTGTCATCGTGTTGACTCTTGTAGCAGGGATTCATCGGAAATCTCTACAACGCAAAATATCTCCTTTGTAACACGGCGTTTGGTCTGTTATCAGGCTCTGAAGTGTTTCCGATAGAAGTCAACAACAAGTCGTTTCTGGTCGTTTCTAGAAATGTGACAGACTTAAGGCCGATCGTTCAGGAGTAGACATTGATCATACCTTTGAGAGATGAGTGCTTTCTTATGGTCCAACCGGAGCCGTGGTAACATCAGTGCAGTGTTTGGCCTGGAGTCCCTGTCTGGTTCCACTTATTCTGAGTCATCTGTGAGTGTCGGTTGTGTTGTTCTTTTTCTGCACGTACTGTACGTTTGAGCGTGTTTAGATCTCAGTGGCAGTAATTTCCTCAAAGTGGATGTCGTTGACGCCATTGTGGACCTCATAGTCATTGATGTCCCCTTTTTCCAACTGCAGACTCAGCTCCCTCATCATTCGTTCGAGGTCCCGGTTTCGACGGTACATCTGGATGTAGTTCTGCTGCAGCTGTTTCTGATAACGAATCACCTGGGACGCAAATAAATAGTTCAACAGTCAAACATAATAACTGCTGTTAACACTGAAAATGAAATTCCAGGAAATTACAACTGAGTGAATTCAAACGTCCTCCATACAATCTCCAGGGTGATTTTGAAGACCTAAACTGAGAATGTTAGGGATCTGTAAATGAATGATGCACAATGTACAGTTAGCCAATGAGCTACGGATATTTACCTGATAATACCATGAAACTGTCCAGGATCGTGCAGTTCTGATGCGAATGCCAACTGAATTTGGTTGCTATCACACTCGTGTCTTGTAGAGTTTGACGGTGTCATTGTGTAAATGTTTGTTGTGCACCACATTTAGTGTCAATTGGAAGAGATTTGTTCGTGTAGTTATCAGAAAAAGACTGCAATTCAAAAAGTGAAAAGCCTGATCGGGTAGGATAGTTACTAATCCAAGTGAGCACACATAAGAAAGACACACAGAAGACACACAAGATGCTGACAAGACAAAACTAAAAATTGAACCTAAGTTCTAAACAAATTTAACAGGACCTTCACTGTGTAATTTTTGAGAGGCCCTGCTAACTTTACCTTTTCTTTTTCCTCTTGCCATACCCTCCTCTCCTCTTCAAAATGTGACAGCTGCTCCTCACTGCTCCTCCTTTCATACATGAGCTCAGCCTTCAGTCTGTCCACCTTAGAAGAAGAAAGAAAGGGAACATGAGAAACTGCACGCTGTCATTTTGCAGCACTGACAAGAGGATAACGTGTATAAATGTACCCTCTGTCTGAGTCCCATCACTGTTTCAGCCTCTTGCCGCTGTGCCTTGGCCTCATCACTCTCCCCAGCCCAAACCATGTGACTCTCCTCCCCATCACGGTACACAATGGGACTGGGACATGCCCGCCCGGTCACACCTCTCCCCTGTGGGATGGACAGGCTCACACACTGCCCTTTCATGGCTGAGCTGTGATTTCCAGGTAGAAAGGATCCACTCTGTTTGGCCAGAGTGTCACAGAGGTGGGCGGACTCGTCCTCCAAACGGCCGACTTTGTCTCGGAGCAGCTCAGCTTCGCTCTTGCGTCTCTGGAGCTCGTTCTTGCAGACCTCCAGCTCCAGTGATCGGGTGCGTACGGCGGCTTGGGCCTCCTGTGAACGAATCTGGCTGGCTTGCAGTTCAGAGCGAGCTTCTCTCAGCTGGGCCTTCAGAACTACAATGTCTCCAGCCTTTTGGCTGAGCTCCGATTGGATCTCCTTCAGCTGCTGCTTTAGCAGGGAGATCTCTCCTGACTTTTGACACACCTGTGGGAAGAGACAAACGGAGACACTGAAAACAAGAAGCTACATCTATCTTATAGGGGATGTTATTTCAATACCAGTAATATGGAGAATTGCCATTAACAGCTTGTTCGTGGATGTTAACATGTGAAAGTCACAACACACAACAGTAAGAGATGCAGAAACATTGAGGGTTGCTGTATGCTGCACATTTCACAGTTTAAAATTAAAATCACAATGCGAGTATAGTTTGAGTGCATGAGTGTGTTTGCCATTGCAGTCTTAATGCTGAATGATTAATCATACAAATTGGGATAACGGGACAAGAGAGTTTCTTCACAGGAATTGTGTGTTCTCACTTACATCTATAAGAAAAAAGAGAAATTTTACACCATAAGCTATGAAATGAATCAATAACCTGATCGACCCAGCTGGACTCACTCTGCCGTCTCCCTCTGATGCTCCCTGCCTTTGTCCTGCTTTGCTGCCACTTTAAGGGGTGGCATTGCCCTTTATTTTTGTTATTGTTGTTATTATCATTGATAGTAGTAGTAGGGTGGATTAGTTTGAAAGGTTTTTCCCTTCTTTTTCTTTTCTCTTCTTTCCCCTTTCCCTCTACACATCCACACACACACACACACAGAGCAGCTAAACATAACCCCGTTCCCTGATGTCATTTTGTTACCCGGCCTGTATTCAGTGTTTCTGTGTTCCCTGTGAAGTTTTGTCAGCGTTGGGTCTTTTGTTATAGTCCTGTCTTTTGTCATCCAATAAAAAAAGAGTTTTGTGTTCTCTTGTGTTTTTGTAATAGCACACACCCTAGCGTTTCTCCTTAAACTGCAGACAGAGCTAAAAGAAAGAAAAAGAGAGCTTGAAATGAAATACAGCCCCACCCAGTTTCACACCTCACCACACCCTGCCAAAGTGGGTGTGCCTGGTGCTCTCACCAAGCTAAAAAAGTTTTGTCTGATACATTTGAGCAGATGAAGAACACTAAGGCCTCCCCCCACCTCCCACTTGGTCTCTTCCAGACGTGGTCCCAGCTGGGTCTGCTCCCTTTGGATGGTGGCACACCTCCTCTCCAGTGTCTCTCTGTCCTGCAGCAGAGACGAGAAGTCCTCCTGCAGCTTCTTTTTCTCCTGCTGCAGCTGAAAAACCTGATGACATACAGAGATACATGGCATATAGCAACAGAAAAGTTCTCAGGACCGAGCAATAAAACATGAGGCAAATCAGAGAGATGGAACCTCCAAGTCCAACAAAATAGCTTTTCAGGTCATGTTTTCCTCCCTGTTTTGCACGTACCTGTAACTGTAGCACCTGTTGAGCCCTTTGAGCCTTCTGTGAGGCCTGCTTCATCTTTGCAGCACAGTTCTGTCTCAGCTCCTCCATCTCCCTTTCACAGCGATGTTGCTTCTCCTCATACACCTTTTAGGGGCAGAGACCATGGGTGACAGTCAGAGCGTGTTCTGTATCTGAAGTCCCTGTATGTTCTCTGTTACTGAGTAACCACAATTGGTTTGGATGGTTGATACCACAGATGTGGCACTAACAACTCGTTGAAGATCATATAAGGTTAAATTAATCTTTATGAATTTATTTTCATTTCTGATCACTGGACACAAGGAAATAAAAACATGTTATAAGAGCCTTAAATAATAAACATTATGTCATCATTATAAAGAGGTGCAGATTCGAAGCTTCATAAGGATAAACTGTAATATGTAATAACTGGTTAAATGTAGTCACACTGCATTTAGCAATGGAACAATTGAGTTTAAAAAGGTCCCAAACTTCATCAATCTTTAAAAGAAGAAAAATAATTGGGGCCTTCCCCTTTATTTGGTCATTTCCTGTATTTTTACGTCCGGAAATTAAATTTGATCACTGCACATAACCCATCCATGAAGGAGCAGAGGGCAGCGCCCAGGGAGCAACTCAAGGACACTTCGACACATGGACAGCAGGAGGTGAGGATCGAACCACCAACCCCTATGTTTGGAGGACGGCCCCCTACCGCTGGGCCTCAATTTAATACAGATTCAGTAAAACACATCAACACATTTGGCATAATCTATGACATAGTTTTGTGTGCCAGGTTAATATCCTATGTGGTAGCAGGTTAGTATGTATATCAGCTATGTTCACCTGATGTATTATTTAACTGAAGGTAATAAAGGGTCAGATAGTGAATGTAGTTAACAAAGCTCCAGATTTTCCCGGATGCGTGGGACTCATGTTAAAGCTCTGTTCTGGCTCATTGGGACTCACCTGGCAGATAGCAGCTTCGTTCTCATCCAGATTTTCACGGAGCTGCTGAAGCTCCAGGTCTCTCTCCCTCAGCTTCTCCTCCAGTTCCTTCACCACCACCTCATAGGCTTCCACAGGCGGCGGCGAGTGGCCGCAGGACCCACTGTGCGACAGCCGTTGTCCACGCCCACTCAGTGACCCCGATCCTGTGCTCTTGCTGGAAGAGGAACGTCCACTGTCTGAGTTACTGTGACCATGGTTCCCACTTGCACCTGAATTGTTTTGGCCTATGCCGATGGGCTCCAGGGGCCCACCTAAGCCCCCGGACCCAGTGCTGGAGCCCTCGCTGGGGGCCAGACTGCAGCCCGTGCTGCTGTGTGTAGGGAGGCTGGAGAGAGAGTTGCACCCTGAATCTGACATGGAGCAGGACTGGCTGTTTCGAGCGTTGCGACTTCCGCTGTAGGAATTCCTCTTCCCCTCAGCGCTGGAACTGCTGCTGCCTCCTCCACCTCCACTGATGCTGTTAGACCCTCCGAGGGGCAGCAGGAGGTTGAGGCTGCTCTGGCTCTCTGACAAACCTCTGCCTGCTGGCTGTGGAGACAGGTATTGAACAGAGTGGCGGTTCTTGGGCAGTACGGGTTTGAAGGCTGTGGGACGGATCAGTACTTTCTCCATATTCTGAAATCACACAGAGAGCAAAAGGAGTTGATGGGAGCTCACTGAATGTCAATGGTGAGTGATAATTTCAATTTGAATTGAAATTCATTCATTGAAATTCAAATCATCTCGGTGATTTTCATGTAATCGCACATAAACTGACGCCATAGATGGGGAAAGAACTTAAAAAATGAGAGACTGGACCTCTTTCTTTGTTCAGTAAGAATTTTTAACAACGATATCCCTCAGAGGTCTGACACTGATTACAAGGTGCCAGCAGGATGAGCAGATGTCAGGTGATCTATGTCAGCCTGTCAGGGCAGTGATGGAAATACATACATGGCCAAGAGAGAGCTGAGGCTAAAATATGTAATAGTGCTCATGTTTTGATGTTTGTTTCCCAAATATTAACCAGCGGGAGAAGACTTTAAAAGAAAGAGAGAAGAAAGAAAGAAGGGTACTTTATTGATCCCCGTAGGGAAATTAATTCTTCTTACGCATCCTCAATGAGGAGCAGTGGGCAGCCAACACATGCACATGCAAACACACACACATCAGCGCCCGGGGGACCAACTCCAGATCTTCCACCTTGGTCAGGGGCAACGGCAGGAGTGATTAACCTAACGCACATGTTTTTTTGGGAAAACGGAGCACCTGAAGGAAACCCAGGCAGGCACGCCCGAGAGTAAAAGTTCTCTACAGAAAATACGGTAGTCTTGAGCTGTAGACTTTATTATGTGAAAATGTAATAAAGTCTACATTAATATTAATAAAATATTTCTCAAAAGCAAAATATGAATATTAAGTAAAACAAGTGTTGGTGTTCCATATGCTTTCAGCAGCGTCACTCACCTTTTCCAACTGTCCAGACACTGGGATGAGTTTGGGGGGAGGTCCTCCGATATTTCCGTTTGTTGCTCTGTTATCTTTTTGGTCCTCTGAATCACTGCAGGGGCTTCCAGCTGCTAGAATGAGGTTATCGTTCCAATCTCCCGCTCCCACCTCGTTGCTCACATAGTCAAAGCTCCCATTACTTCTGCAACCCATCGCATCAGCAAGCATTCCAACCCCCTCTGATCCAGCAGAGATAACCGGCCGGGGCTGCTTCTTTGTAGGTAGCGGTGGCGGTAGAGCCTGGGCCATGGGCTGCGTCTGGTTGTTGACAAGCAGCTGCTCCATTGAGCTCCCACTGCGAAGGGTATTGTCCTGGAGTCGGAAGCAGCTCGTGGCCGGTGTGGAGCGGCGGACCTTACTGGTGAACTCACTGGCGGCCCTGCAGTGTCTCTCCTGGTACGTACGGCTTGATATGAGACTGCTGACAGAACCCATGGCTGTCCCAGAGTCACAGGGCACACAGGGGCCAGAGCAGGGACCCGAGGGTGACTGAGATGATAGTGGCCTGTACTGCTGGATGTCAAGAGCAGGATTTGACTGGTCAATCATGGACACAGGCAGTGCCTGAACCAGAGCCATGGTAACCCAATGGCATTAGCTCCGGCATACACTCTGAGAAAAAAAGAGACAGGAAGAAAGAAAGAAAGGTTTATTTTAATATTCCACATGCAGCACACGTTACTGTTAGACTTCAGCTGCTGAGAAGTCCTGCAATTTGTCATCGTCTTGGATTTGATGAGTCGAAACTGGATTCCAATTTTTAAAGACCTTGACCCTACATAAAATAAATCAAATCTAAAGCAATGGGGCATGAAGCTGCTACGTGGATTAAAGAAAGTAAAATGTATATGGTTGTAAAATAATGTGGCAGTTTACGTTAGCAGGAAAAGGTGTGAAAACAACTGTGACTTTTTAAAGGAGAAAAGAGGGAAGAGAATGAGGAAAATAAAGATATGTGTGTTAAACGCTTAAGTTTCATCACTTGGGTTACAAACATGAATAAAAACTCTCATCCCCAGTACTGCTTGTCACAAGGCCATGACCCGCATGATCCCCTGTGGAAGTGGACGGGGATTAGTCTGACACTGTCCACCCACAATGTGACCGCCAAGGGTTTTGTTTTGTTGTGGCATCTCAGGCAACAAATCCCCAAAGCAAATTCCCCCTCTGATGTTGCTCACTGGTTATTTCCTTCTCGGCGGCTATCCTCTTCAGGTAAAATGCTTCCACCCCTCCGTCTGCCCGCTCAGTTTTTCCACTTTCATCCTGACATACATCCTCCTCTACTGTCAGCAGCACAGGCCAGGGAGGCAAACCAGTCATCACCCCTAAAAATAGAAAACTTCTCAAGTGCCTGAAATTGTTCTGATAGTCGTTCACGAGGTGTTTCTTTCAGCAATTCAATTCAAAAACACTTTCCTAAACTGTTGCAGGAAGCTATTATGGGGGTCACTGTGGGAGAACTGTGTACCGTATCCTGGCTCTCTAAAACTATTCTATGATTGGGTTTGAACACTTTAAAGGCAGCTTCAAAGGCAGCCACTGCCTTTTATGGAACTACAATTATACCTAGATCTTAGGAGATTTTACCCTCCAAACGGTACTAAACACTGACAGGAGAAAAAGGTTCCCATAAGTAGCTCTCTAACAAGATCCAGAAAGGAGGTCCATGACAGGGAAATAATCCTGTTATGATAAGTTCATAAATAACAGAAGAGAGGAAGCCTGTTATTCCACAGCAGCAGATCACCCTTCGCAACGACAAACACACAACTTCTGCACTCTCTGCAGGATGGAAAGGAACAAAAAGAGGAAAATAAAAGAATAGGGTTTAGGGGTGAGAGGACAAAGCCGCGCTGGGTGGTGGTGATGGCTGGGGGCTTGGGGGAATTCCAATACTAAGTATTCCACAAAGAGGCTCTGAAGGTCTCTGCATACTTCCACTGCACACAACGCGTAACTTAAGAGCATACGATTTTACATGCCAGTGACCGTGGTACTGAGTCACGGTTGTGCAGCATGTCATTTCATTAAAACACACACACACACACACACACAGAGTTGTGTCATCTTTAACACAGAGCATGGAGATATCTGTGGGTGCTACCATTTTTCCATTCTTTGCTCACTACCTAAAAGTCAGAGTTAGATTGTGTATCTACAAGCACACGTAGACGCCCCCCTCCCCAACATCCTCGCAAGAATAAATAGCAGGATACTCTAAACTACTATTCAGTGCATCGCGCAGAGAACAGTTAGGGTCTTTCCTCCCACACCGCAACGTCACAAGGGAGGTCAGATAGTGAGTCCATGTGGTGGCGGTACCTTGTTGTTTCCTGGTTTCTTTATTCTTTGTTCAAGTTCAGGCAAACTTTTTCTGCCGTTACCAAAGAATATCAGCTTCAAATAGCGTTCATCAAGTGTCGAACAATGGTGTGAGCAGGAAGTGCACTTAGTCTGGTCCCTCATCCTGGAACAATTTGTTTTGCCTGTCCTTAATAAGACAGATCCCAGGATGATGCAAGCATGCAGCCCTCTCCACCACTTAAAAGTGGTGAATTCAAGGATGTTCGATTACTTATTTGCCAATTAATTTCCATTTTCCCACAAGTTTATTGTGGCATAATAGGTACAGGAATTTGTACAACTACAATGAATGTAAACAACATTTGTCACACACAGTAAGTGCAATAAGAGTGCAATTTGACGATTTGTAAGATCCACACATGCCCCATGTCCAGTCACTCTGACTTTTGTCTGCACTAACAAGCTGGGTGCAGTCATGTCGTAGACATTCACACCGTGGTAAAATATAACCTCCAAGTTCAGGAAAACACGCTCACACAGTCAGAAAAGCTCAGCAACAACTCAACATGTAATCTACTGAGCAATTTATCACACACCTACTG
>OMNV01009729.1:0-23072 GCA_900303265.1 Brotula barbata | reverse complement strand
AAAACCCTGCATTGCTGCCTCTGCTTGCCCCGTCTGTCCTGAAGAAAGAAAATTCCAGTCTCTGTCCGTCCCCCGGCTCTGATTGTCCTTGTGTCTCTGCCTTACTCTTGTCTAGACTCCAGACTTTGTCCTGCACTGCTCCAGCCTGACACGAGGACTTTCAAATAGGACCCCCCTTCCTTTCCTGTTCTGTCCTCCTCCTCTCACTCCACTCCACTGTTCCTCTTCTCAGTTTTCCTTCCCTGCTGTCTGCCTTAGCACCACCTCCTCCTACAACACCCTCCCCTCTCTCACTTTTGCCTGCAAGCTGCTCTGCCTCTTCCATTCTCTCTTTTAACACACACACACTCCTCTCCGTCTTGCTCCTCCCCCTTCTCTTGGCATAACATGATCACAGTTTTGGAAATTTCTCTTCTGTCCAGTTGCCATGGGAGGTCGATGTAGGTCAAGTGGAGCGCAAGTCCAACATAAAAGTGTTTACAGTCAACTATTAAATGAAATCTACAAAATTAAAATCTACGGCCACCAAGTGAGGGAGGAGGGGCGAGTCAGTTAACCCACATGGGGTAAATTACATCACAGTTTTTTGTTTTCGTCTGACACAGTCCTCCGATCCATTGTGAGCGTGACGCTGAGTGTAAACATTTATCAGCAGGTGACAGAAGCATTTAGTTTGAGGTGATGTGTTGATGCTGTGTGCTGGGGGTGAACTGAAGGAGAGGACAGGAGGAAGAGTATGTACTGTGTGCAAAGAATACCACAGGATATGACATCACACTGTGTCACTGTGAACACTGTTGTGTTCTTGTCATTTGTTTACCTTAAGTCTTATGTGAAAGTCTCTCCCTGTTTCTTTTTTGGTTTAGTCCCAAAAATCGTGCACTGTAGTGAGTCCGAAATCAAAATACATCTTTTGATGAACATAAAAAAAACAAAAAAAGGCAGCAGCCAGCAAAGCTCTGTGATATTAGATTTTTACAAATCTAATATGATTTGAGGGATAGATTGTTGCCGATCTGGCTGTCGTTGATAGACTGATCCGGTAATCTCTAAAGTGATCGCCACAAAAATGTACCGGCTGGTTGATCGTGGCCTTGTCAGTTTCTTCTGATTTCATCATTGAGAGGCAGAGCCCTAATTGGCGGACTGTTTGGCCTTGGTGGATGTGGGAATTTTAATGAGAGCCACTGGAGTTGATGTGGTCACACCATTTGTCTGTCTGTCTTCTGTCTCTCTGTTAGAAGGATACTTCAAATTGATAAGGACAGATTTTAACAAAACTTGGAGGGACCATGGAAGAAGGAACAGGCGATGAAGATGTCAGGGTGAAGATGTGGAAGACATTGTTTAAATGTGAGGTTTGCATGTTCCCACAACTTTGCATGTGTTGCATCTCTCCTTCCTCTTATCACATGCTGTGTATTTCTAGGACAAATGATTGTGTTTCTGAGAAACACTTTGCGTCCGCAGTTCTGCCCACCTGCTCCTCTGTCCCCTGTTTTGTTAGATCGTGTCCTTGCCCCTACCTGAGCACCTTCTGCATACCACGACAATGACCTTTTACAAAGATTATTCTACATTCCATTTTTTTCCCCCATCACACTAGCATAAGTTTTTCTTTGTGTAAAAAGTAAAGCAACCTTTACAACTCTACCTTGACATTGAAAATTTAATTTGCTGTGTGAACCATAACTTGAAGAATTAGAAATTCAACATACATCCAACAGGTCTTCAATTTTCTTGGCCATAATTATATATATATATATATATATATATATATATATATATTTACTTAGGACTTGTGAAAATCATTACCACCTAACCCTGGTCCAGTAAATGTTAGAAAAATCAGTAAATACATCCTTCATTGTCTTGACTACAAAGATGACGAGACATCTTGTTTTATAGTCAAATTCAATCCTGACTTGATGAGGTTACAATAACTATGAACAATTTCCATGACTTTTGAGATATTTCAGTATTTTCAATCTTCATCACTTTTCCGGGTTTTTCATGAATAGAAAACCTATAACAAAAACCAATAGAAAATAGTTTGTGTTCAGTTGATCATGATTAACTGCTATCATGATTACCCTACATTACTCTTCTTCGTCTATACCACGACAGTACAAAGAGCAGACATGAAGTGAAACTAGAGGACAAAAACGTGAGACATCATGAGAAGTCTTTAGTTTACTGAGAGAAGGGAACAGCTGGGCTGAGTCGGGGTAAGAAAGAGCACAGAGGAGATGCCTATCTGTAATGGAGACGGTGGAAAGACTACAACAGCTGCTACTGTGTTGAGCACACATTATTATGACTTCACATATTTTACCAACATTATTCCACTGTGCCACATGCTAAAAGAAACTACAAGACTGTGGAGCTCACATTTGGGCTGCACAACACATTTAATTAGTTGTTTTAATAGTAGAAAATGATTCATTTGAATAATAATTGTGTTTATACCACCATAAACCTCATACCTGTGTAAATAACATCTATATTTGAATGTGTGTATCTGTTGGTCTTGTCTGGCCTATCTTGTCCTTGTATTTATGTGGTGTGAGTACATGTAACGAAAGCACAAAAAAGATTGACTGACGACCAGAGTCAAATTCCTTTTAAGTGAAGTATACTTGGTCGATAAAGTTGACTCTGATTCTGATTGGATTCTAATTAAAATTCACAGAGTGATAGATTGTAGGAGAATATCTAAATCCTAACAGATAACAGTTTGGGAGATCTTCCACAGAAAATATAATAGAGACCATGTAAACTAGTGAAGAAAATCAACGACAGCAGCCAAACACATGGAACGCGTTTCCAACATGACATGAGGCTGGGCATTTATATCCACTCAGATGGATATAAATGTATGACCCCCTAAACTTTTTATGTTTTGTGTATACTCTAAAGCGTATTTATATAACACGGTTTTTCATGATACACGTAAAACTCTAAAAAGAACCGCAAATTATCAAAACCTGCGAATGGAAAACCCACAAATGGCAATGTACGGTATGTTGCAATGAATCAGTTTTTTTTTAACATATAAACGCATTGGATGTGATTTAAATTGGCACAAATCAAAGGATGCTTTCAAGGCGTAATAGACCTCGATTATGCAATAGAAAATCTATCTATTCAGGCATGTAAACATCTTAATTGGACTACTGAAAGGGCAGACTCGCCCCACACTGCGACTACACAACATGCCATGTATACTTGGAGAGCAGCGGACTCCTACTGATTCTGTTCATGTATACGTGCAGTATTTAACACATTTTTTCCTTTGATCACAAGACTAGAATAGAGTGCTGAGAGCAAGTAAACATGTTGAGTGAGCGCTCTAATTTTTTACTTCACCCTAATAGCGTGGACGCCACTCAGACAGCACTAATGGTTATAATCTGTGCATTGTGCATCGTATATGCATGTCCTGGTTGTGGTGTATTTTTTTTTACCATGTTAGCTACTGGTTGACTGGAATTTCCTTCAGGATTAATAAAGTATCTATCTATCTTGCATACAGTCAGGAATGATCCATTTTGCAAATCTTTCATTGTCATCATCTCCCCATAGAATCCATTTATACCTTGTGCTAACTTACCTGGAGGTTATTGATGGTGGTCAGTGTAGCCTTTGGCATTTAGATTAATGACTGCATATCAATTAGCAAACGTAAAATAAAACTAAAATACTACATAGAGTACTGTGCATAGCATGTGTACATGCAGCCAGCTGATTATGATATTATGATTATGCATCATAAACATGTTGATGGTTTATGTTTGTTTCATACAATCTGCAGTCAAATTAAGAAATTGAAATTACCAATCCATGCAAGAAGCACAATTATTTATTAGCATGTGCTAATTCATCATTATAGTACTAATGTGAACAGCAACGGTCAGGATTGAATTTTCCATGAATGATTTTCATTTTCGAAGAAGACAAAAGTTTCACTAATAGAAAAGGAGGGACAGAGATGGTTCGGTGTTTGGAATGAAATCAGAAGAAAATCAACATTTGCACAGTTAAGTTAGTTTTATTTGTGCTGTACTAACGACTACATTTGGCTGTGATGAGTTTAGATCTAACTTGGTCTAATTTCCATAATCATCACTGTGCTTGAAATCTGTGCTGTGATCCTAAGTTAATTCAAGACAGATGATTTATCAATGTCCCAGGCTCTCCGAAAGGCAGGAAAAACAGAAACAATACTGAATGAGCAAGCCACAGTGATGAAGAAGAAGAAGAAGAAGAAGAAGAAGACAGTAACGCAAGAGGAGAGGAGCACTTGAGTCAGCAAAAACTGAAGGTCAGTGTCGGCAGAGAGTTTGGCTGCAGAGGCCAGTGGTGGAGGAAGTACTCCTACGCCCCAGCAAAGGCCACGGACAAATTCTTCATAACAAGTAAAAGTACAGCTTCAAAGTAGTTATTATTTAACAATTATTAAAATAATCACACTAATTAAGAAAAAAAAGTCGATGTGAAAAATGCCTGTCGCCCGTGTTAAATTTGAAATGTCTCAGCAATTAAAATCTGCTATCATTTTAAGTTTATCAGCTCCTTAATAGTACATTCTCTAAAACTCAAGATCATTTATGAAATCAAAGTGGCAGTTCCATCTTGGATACGAACATTCTTTTCCACAATATCCAGATTGTATTTCTATTTACGTTATATAATGTTGGATGTTAAAAGTTAGGCTATTATGTAAGAGTAAAATTAGAATGTCTCTCAGAATGAAAATAATAAAATAGTCAAACCTTTACATCAGCTATAGTAGAGGGTTGTTATTGTTTCACAGTTTCTTACCTGGAGTGTTACCCAGTGAAAGAGCAGAGACCTCTCGTGCCAGGACCTGGTTCCTCCCTACATTGCTTCTCCCCGTCCGTGCTCTGCCTCTGACCTGGAGAACAGCACAGTCAACTATCAGCTAAGGTCTGTAATGTCTGTGTGTGACAAGTATAAGATCAACAATTCTGTTACTCTCGCTCAATTTCAGTTTCAAAATATTATTAGCACACCATATATAGGCTCACAGTATTTCCAAAGCGCTGTGCACAAACGCTGAGTGCAGAGTACGCTGAAACATCAAAATAGTAAAGTATAAACAAACAGACCCACATATTGTAGAGCCGCCACGAGGGCAAACTCTGCTATGTCACTGCTATCGTACACCCGACACAGTCGACATTTTCACAAAGTTTTCACAAAGTTGTTGCTGCATTGCTATCATGGTGCAGCAGAATGTGTTTGTGCTTTAGACTAGGGCTGGGTTTAAAAAAAAAAAAAAAAAAGATTTTTCGATTCATATCGATCTTCATCTGAAAGATCCGATATCGATTCATAACATCCTTACTAACGCACGGAGCTCGAGGCAAGTTACGGCACAAAGAGCGCAAGTCTTCATGACCGAGCAAAATTGGTATTGGAACAGAAATAACTCGAACTGAATCGATATTGAATCGAATCGGACATCAAATCAATTTCAGTTTAATTCAGCAAGTGGGAGAAAATAAAGTGAACCAAATAAAAACTAGACTGAGTCACACAGTGAGAACGTGTTATATGTCACATTGTTGAGTTCCAATGTTGTGTCTTGTGATCCTGGTTTCCATTTTATTATCTGCATGAATGAAAAGTAGTCATTCATGTTCCATTATTTTTATTGTTATTATTGACCACCAGCAGTCCAACCAGTATCAAAATCGTATAGAGTCTCCCCTGGATCATCTCCAAACAGCCCAACACAAGGTTCAAGAAAATTTGTTCATAATGTTTCAAGACAGAAAACACGGGAGAAGACAGCATCCTTGGCAAAGATGCAAGGAGTCATGACACCATCGCTACAAATAAAAAGATTTTTTGGGATATGCAAATAGAAGAAAGCTGTCATTCAGTGTCGTACCCAATGTACTAAAGAGCTATCAGCTGGTGCACAGCCAGCCAACAAGTTTGGAAAATAGACCTATTTCTTTATTGAGCTACCGCTCGAGCAAAAGCTGCTTTCTGGAGGTCCATCTCATAGTGACCATTCACAGTTTGAAGTAATACGGAAATTCACAAAATAAAAATATCATGAAGAAAAATAATGCCGGCGAGAGTGTAATGTTCTGTTTCAGCTGTTTCAGCAATTCACCAATTCAGGTAAAACTCTGATCAGCAATGGATGAAACCATCATATGATGAACAACTATGCAGCAGATAATACGATACATGAAGTATTGTACATACAAGTGCAAAAAATATCTCCTTTGAAAAAAAATTGATTATTAGGAGGTGAAGAACAACAAGAGAAGGAGGAGAAAAAAGTACATAAACTGCAAACTAAGGATACTGTACAGTAACAAACAATAAACATGCATAGGACTGACCTTCCTTTAGCCAGCATCACACTTTTTAATTTCTATAAAACACACCCAAAGGCCAAAACCCATGACCTGTAATACTCTGATCCTCAAAGCATTTGCAATGCGCACACACACAGGCACTACATGTGTACGTGCATACACGTATGCACACAACCTTGCTTCCATCCACTATCTCTAATCAGGGGATTAGAGACCCTTGTACTCTGGCTGACATGAAGCCATGAGTTGAGATAAGATAAAGATTATTAATATGTTAGATTACCGCTAAATAAAAAAATGGGGGGGCGGGAAATGACACTGTTATAACAACATATGTCCTCACCGCAGGGGCCCCACATTCTGAGTACATAGAGACAGGGTGTATCGTATCATGTTCTGAAAAGCAGGACCACCGACAGGGAAAACACTGCACTGCCTTCCACTGAAATGTCGTTCGTTACGGTGAACGCCTCGTTTTTTAAATCTGCTGGTTAAGAACACAGACATACCCATACATTGTGTGGTGGGGTGCACTACGAACAAGATAAAACACTCATAGCTGGCTTTCTATCAAATACAGAACTGCAGAATGGAGTCCGCATGCCAAAAAAGGTGGATCAGAGCAATCCAGTAAGTCCTCAGGCAGAAGTTTAGCTTCTAAATTGTCACAATTTGTCCACGTTAGAAAGGTAAAGGTCACCCTCTAGTTTAACTGCAGCAAACTTAAAGCTCTGTGATCGATGTGAACATTTTTGTTCGCACAGTCTTCTAGCATTCACTTTTGACAGTTAAACAGATAATTTTCTTTCTTTTTTTTCCCCCAATGATGTAACGATGAAGAAGTGAAGGAGGGTGAAGGACTACGGTGACATCAAAGAAATGCAATAGAAATCAAGGTTTTCTACTAAAACGAACCATTAGTACTTTCTTGAATTTGCAGCCAAACTAAACTGAAGACAAATCAGGCTCAATCGAAAATTCTGTAATCATTTTCTTATTTTTCATCACTGAAACTTGACAGACATTATGATTTGAAAAGCCTGTTTTCATACATTCACCATACACACTCACGTTGTTAGTTTCCAAGTGGTTCCAAAGCAAATTTTTTAAATCCAAACCAGCTCCATATCACTAAGGAGACCCCGTTTTAGCAACTCAACCCCCCTCATGGGTTTTAGTGCCGTCACTTAACTCAGATTCCTTTCACATTCACGTCACAAACCTTTTTTTGCTAACTGAATTGTGCGATTACAAAATACCGTTTGACAACAGTTTTACAAAAAAACATACCGCCCAGCTCTACTGTGACACATTCATAGGTGATCCTCTCAAAATGGTTTTGGGCTCATTTGAGTTGTGAACACACACATACTGTACATTCAAAAACATCTACTGAAAAATGCATCCAACAACACAAACAATAAGCTAATGATTGCATTTACGTTGCACTTTTACGGGTCATTGTTCTAAAAAAAGGAAAGCTGCTTTGTTGCCGTAATATGCCCTGTTTGATGCTTGGCCTACTTTCCCGTTTGCTCTCATTGTGTAAGCACACATAAATAAAACATGATTTGTTGCTTCAATTTCTGATTTTTACTGAGCAGGGATTTGGTGGCAGAGCAAAACAGTGCCGACAGTCAACCCTGATCCCTTAAATGAGGGAGAGAGACAGAAAGGTGAGGAGGACTGAGAAAAATGTTGTATATTTATATATATGTATATATTGATATGGTTAAAGATAGTTATAGATCATAATAGAGACATCTTAAATATTCTGTATCATGTCATCCTCCCATTAGAGCTGCAATCTTCCTAATGTAATATTCCTTATAAAACTTTTTCCTGACCAGTATATAACTCTACAAAGAACAGGAACTGACCAGGATGACTATGTCTGTCTCCGCTTGATGATGTGTGTAGTCACAGCGGTGATCATTAACATAAAATACATAGACAAATATCAATCACAGACAATTATTCATTGACGCACTTGTGTTCAATAACGGAAAACTAAACCCTCACAACACATTTTGGGACAGATCCTGAGGCGTTCCCGCTGGAGAGGAGATCGCCATTCACTCTTCTCAATGACACCTGGACAGAATGACATCATCAGGCCCAGTGTTTGATCCTCCCTAGTGTGAAATGACTAATTGATATCTTCCTCCTCTAACTCTCCTTGCATTCACCCTGCAACATCACATCATAGGTCACCAAAGTACTGGTGGGACTCTCTGTCACCAAATTCAGTGTGTGTGTGTGTGTGTTTTAGTTTGTGTGTTGTTGCTGCAGGGTAACGCAGAGGCAGAGACAGAAACAAACAAGTCCCTGTAACCCCATGCAATGGCTGGCATATTGACATATATAAACAGAGTAGATTTTAGCCAAATATTCCCGCATACACACAATTTGATAAACCAAAATGAGCCCGAGTAATCACTGGTACAGGTAATATACAAAAAAAAAAACAAAGTTAAAAAGTTCATACTGTCATGAACTCACACACTCACACTCAAACAATCAAACGAGTCAAGTTTGTTTACCAACTGATGAGAGTGTTTTGATGTTATGCTGCCTTTTGAGAATGACCACGGCGATGAGAGCGAGAGGTAGGGTCGTGCATCTGCGCTCTTCACAAGCATGAGACGGGGAGAAAGCGGCACAAACTGAAGAGGAGGTCAGATTTGTGTGTGAAGAACCACAGAGAATCCTGCCCCTACAGGATGCTCTTGACACTAGGAAAGAATTAACATTGTTTATATACTGTATGTGTTTGTGTGTGTGTAAAGTAAATGACTACATGAGGTCGGATGTTGATGCTGTGATGGTCCAGGCGGTCTAACCCAGGAGGGCTAAACTATAAATAGATCATACTGTATTTCATCCTCCCCCAACATTCCCATCCCCCCTTTTTCTCCTATTTCCTCATCCCATTGCTTTCATTGCAGACCTTTGATTACTGTGAGCTCCCTTTCTCAACACTCTTTACTTCTGGCTCCGTTTCCACCATCCCCCATAGAGTGTCTCTGACTCTATCTCCCTTCTCATTTTCCTCCTCTGTTCCGTCCCTCTGGGTTTTTGTTCTGCGGAGAGGACGAGCTAAAAAAACAAGGACATCATCTAATATTTTGTAATAACAACGAGGTCCACATCGATATTGTTATCTCCGAAAAGAGAGAGAGTTGGAAGTGTGGGGAAACGAGTGTGGTGGGCTCGTTACGGGGACAGAAGAGGGAGAGGGCAGAGCTATTACATAAGTGAATCTAATCCCCTCCCAACCTTGCATAGTAAATGAGACAAACGCTGTCCTCATTTCATCTGTTATTCATCTCCTCACCACCCCCCACCACCAATTTGTTCTTTTTTCATCAAATTGAACTTCGACACTAGAGGTACAGTAGGGTAGCAATACACCACTGAATCCTGGTCTTCTGACAACAGATAGAAATGTGCTACATTGCTGGATGTGGTAAGGAAGATGTTCCCACAGAATCTGAGTCCCCTCCTCCTATTCGTGTTTGTGTATTAACCTCATATCAACAATAACATCTGATTTTCGATGTTCTCTTACATAAGACAAGCCGTGCCAGCAAGAAAAGAAGGGAAAAGTATGAATCATTCTATCCAACAAACTCCTCTGGCAGTGACCAGTGACATTTTGTATCCTGTGTGTAATTTCCCAGAACGGCACAGTGCAGCTTTCACCCTCGCATCACAGAACTTGTTCGTATTCCAATCCAGACTGTATTTTCACAATATCATATTCACACTTCTGTCAGTGTTTTAGCGGGTATAATTAAATGATCTATTCATGGCAGGTCATATGATCAGATTCCCTGACAGAAGAGTCCTAATTCCACTTGTGACCTACGTCTGCCACACCACACCCAAGACACTCACTCACCTAAACACCACAGGCTGTAGTGGAATGGTTTGATAAACAGAGCTCGCTGATAAGCATAAGCGTAGAAGGCTGGGGCAGCTGAGGAAAAAGAAGAGGGTTCCTGGTACCAACAAGGTCTTAAATCCCCTCACAGACCACATCACAAATCTCAAACACCTCATCCAATCCTCCTGTTCAGACAGGACGCTCCACTAAACTTTGACCTACTTCTGTCTTCTGTCTGCCCTCAGTCTAGATTGGGGGGATTTGGGGGGGATGGTGGAAGACTCCAAGCAGCCAATGGAGTCTAATGATATTACGTATATCAAAGGCTTATTCGGACAATACAGTGTTTGGATGTGAAATGGCAAGGGGAGCTGGGGGAAGCATCGGGACAAAGGACACTAGAGTCTTTGTCCAAATAACCAGTACATCCTAAACCTACTATTTCCTCACTTGGTGTGCATTACCAGTCTTTCCAGTTAAAAAATATGGACTTCTGGTCTCCGATTATGCCCCAGCATATAATTAGGAATTGGTGTTGCACATAATGTTTACAAAGACTGTTTATGAAAACACCAAAAACTAAATCTCCAATTCAATACATGCAAGACAGCCAGGCAGAGGGGCTGGATGCTGGACAAGGCAGACATCTCTGTGGGTCCATCCGGTGCCAGTCCAGTTCCAAGATCTCATGTCCAAGAATTATCACTGAGTAAATGGGAACAGTCCTCCATAGCTGGATTTCTTGGTTATTGAGGATTTGACAACACGAAACAAACACAGTCGAGGTCTCTGTGGCACCAGAGGCACTGAGCCAATAGAATTCCTTAAGGTTTAAATACTGTATCTCTATCATATTTCTTGCACTGCAAAGTAACTGCATCACCTCATAAATTGCCATGTATGTTACATCTGCTGATCCAGACCAGCTGAGGATCAGGAGCTCATGGGTGATGTGTCCCCAAAGGGGAGTGAGGGCCTGGCTTGGACAAGAGGCTGGTGGGAGTTATATCATCAAGCATGGCTTGGACAAAATCCCAAGGGCTCCCAGCTGAATTCTGTGGACATTAGGTTCAACCTTAGTAGTGTGTGTGTGTGTGTGTGTGTGTGTGTGTGTGTGTGAGAGAGAGAGAGAAAGATAGAATGATGGTGATGGTGGTGAAAGAGGGGGACATCTGTCAGCAATTAAAAAGCAGCATCAATCCCAAGCTTTTGGCCATCAGACATACTGTGTACGTAAAGAACCCATGGACCAGATCTGCAGATCCACTACCCCAAAACACAACATTCCTATGAACGCTTCTTCCAAACAAGCACACTCAAAACCTTTTCATTTTAGCATTAGAACAACTTTGTTTACTTACGTGTTGTTTGTCGTGAGCATGCAACAGCTCCACATGGCAACTACAGTGAGAGATGCACTAAAGTGAATGAATGTGAAAGGAGAGAGAGAGAGCGAGAGAAGAGAGAGTGAGAGAGAAGAGAGAGAGAGAGAGAGAGAGAGAGAGAGAGAGGAGAGATAGGAGCTGATCATTCAGCTGTGTCTTCTCCTTTAAGACGAATTCCATTCAGAAATGTTGCTTCCGCTGTTTTCTGGATTGACCACAAAAGCACCACAAACATTTTTTAAATGTTTTCTAATACAATAGGGCGTCAGTGTTCAAATAATCCACCAAACATGCTGCACTTCTGATCACATGCTTTGCTTAAGCATACCATAACATAATATATATATAACATAACAACCATAACATCATATTCCTTGTCAAAATTTTAATATTACAAATCTGATTTTTCATTCCAGCCTAGAATTTTTTTTACATTGAAGTAAAAGTAAATAATAATTAAACAACATATGTAATATGACATATCTTAAGAAAAGTATTCACAATGAATACAACTAGAGTTCAGTATAACAATTAAAAATAAACACGTCTAAAAGTTTGTGAGTTTGAGAAAGGAAGGAAGGATTAAACAGGAAGAAAAGGGAAATATGTAGCATAAACTATAACAGCCACAGTAACCTAATAGATTCATATTTAAGTGCAGCAGCATAGATTTAAAAAGTATTGACCTTTATCTAAGGACAATTTCCAAAAGCAAAATAAAAAACCGGAGTCTCTCTGCTGCTCTATTACCAGCAGGTTGTGGATCGGGCTGTTGATCGATCGAATGACTAATTTGATTATTGATCAAGTAGTTCATATTTGTATGTCAATATTCTGAGTATGTATGTGTATCGGAGTCTGTTTATTACTGCAAGAGAGACAAGGAGACATTTTGGGTATAAATGTTCAATTAAAAAAAAAAGTTCAATCCATCATTTCAGTCAATCATTTTATTTCAGTTATTTGGAAAAACTATTTTGATCAACAAATATTTTGATATTAATTGACTATTTAATATTTATATGTTTTTGGTATATTGATGCACAAGGTCAGCATCAACATCACATTTTTTGACATCACAAAGCTCTGAGATAGTCCAGGTTTGGGATGGGAAAATTAAGGAAGTTGTCGTTGTGTACATAAGTGTGGTTTCAACCACACAACTTTTATAAGGACAGAAAACCTTAACTACTATAAATAAACTACCACTACTACTTACTGCTATAAATAAAGACAAAGATATCAGCAAAACAATTAGTAAGTAATACACCAACAACAACATCTCTCCTCTCTGTGCTTTTATCGTCTCTGCTAAACATCTTACCTGTTGGCTTGCCCTCGTAGCTGTTGGCTCCTCTACTTGCTGTTTATGCTTTTCTATTGTGTGACATGAGTACAGCAACCGTTCAGGGCTTTGGTTTGGGCGAAACAGGGCCAACCAAAATAACCCCAAAGACATTAAGGCTCCTGTCAGCTGCCAATCAGCCTAGGCCAGCAAGCGGATCGTTCAGGCCGAGTTCTGAGACATGGTGCTTGTTTAAGCGCCTGTCTAAAAAAGTCCAGGGTTTTTTACAGACTGCTACACACTCATCTCTTCTACTGACAGCTGCTGGTGATTAAAAGCACAACAAAAATGTCCTGACTGTGGTGAGGCCAGTTTTCTAACAATAAAACAAATTTTGAAAAAAGGGTTACTTTACACCCACTAGGAGTGACACTAATTAATCTTATAATCAGCCTATGCAATAAGGATGATTGCCAATTAAGACAGAGTAAATTGTGCATTGTCACTTTAAAATGCGATGACGTGTGGCGTGTTAGATTTTCATTGGTTATTGTCTAATAATGCAGAAAGAGTGCATGTAGTGCTCTTAGTCCTACACCACACCAGTTGTTTATGAATAAATACATTCAGGCACCAGGGAGAACAAAGTTTGCAATATAACCTTGATAGGTTGCGTTCACTGCGAAGAACAATTTAGCTTACTTAGCGCTGAGTCAGATGGCATCTTTGCGTTTGCCAAATAATCTATTAAGTGTAATTTTAATTGATTCCTTTTTTTTATTGAGTGGTCGGTTATAATTGATTAATCATGACAGCCTGACTCGTGGGCCTATGGAACCATTCATCAGTTAGTAAGCAATGAGTGTGTCATGCAACACCAGTCCCTGTGTGCGTGTGTGTCTGTGCATGCAGTCTGCTGTTTCAGCACTGACCATCTTCTCTCATACATCACCCTGCTGACAGCAGTGAAGTGAGGCTGTGTGACATATGAGGCATAAGTAAGAGAGAGGGGGGAGGGGGGAGAGAGCGAGGGGGAGAAAATTGTCTTGTGAATATCATCATACATATTCTGAATCTTTAAAGAAAATAGTGGATTATAGGGCACAATATTGTCCTGCAGTGGAGAAAATGTAGACGTCTCAAAAATGTAAATAATCACATGACAACAGAAATTCAAGCAGTTATTTTGTGTTTGGAGCACTGAAAGCTCAAAAGAACAATACAGTGAACAAATAGAATTTGATTGGCTAATGGATGTTTGGAGCGTTTGGCTTCAGCACCCCGGGTTCTAATATGATCTGTGCCAGAATCGTGCCCACTGAAGTCCATTATAGACAGACCTACTCCAAACCGCATTGATTGTGTCTCCTTTTACAGATTGTCAGGCCTTTTCGAGCTCACTCTCCTGTCGTCTTGGCTATCATTCTTTGCTATCACATTCCAATAGTTCCATTTAACCAAGCTGGAATCTGCTCTAAAAAAAGTGGACTCGTCTTGATTCTTCATTTGCACAGCTAAGACAAACAGACTGTTTAAGGGCTGCATTCCTCTACCATTCAAATACCAAAGACCACGAGTGGGCAGAGTCAGGATAGAAAAATTGTCTTTTGTTCCACAAATATGAAACCCAAAGCGCCCTGCGTGCAATGCAGTCGGAGCAGTCACCAAGCCCAATAAGGGTAGCGTACTACTACTCCAGTCCAGTAGGTGGTAGTAACACAACTTTCACCACACCCAAACATTATCTGGAACCCCACCAGGACTGGAACCACCGCTGTTGTGGAATCTCTACCTTAAATTTATTCTGACATCAGCACGGATAATGCATGAGTTCTCTCGCACTTTACTGAAGATCAGCTGAGTTTGTTTATCAAAGCTCATACTGTCCTGATCATTAAGGATTTTTGGAATCAAGTCATAGTTTTGGACTCTTCTGAGCTTTTTTGACAAGTGTAACGCTTGAATCTCACCCCTTCTGAAAACAGAAAAGTGCCAGGCTTATCTCCCTGCTCTCTATCCCGGGAAAGCCCTTCATCATCCATGTCATCTCACCAGATCTCTACCATAATCAGAGGCAGATGTGCTCCACCTCTCACAGCACAGAAGCAAATTAGTACGTTCTGGATTTGGCTGAACATCCCAACAGAGATGGGCAATCTGGATTGAGCTGGCTGGCACTGCACACATGCAACAGCCTTAGTGATGATGACAGCGATGATGATGATGCACAAATAAAATGGACTCTAAGGAGGTAATATTAGCCAGCAGAACAAAATGTGCATATTTTGATTAGATTTGACTAATATTTGCAGAAGAATTTGGCAAAGTTGCAAGGCTCCATAAATATTACACTGATCACTTACTTTTGCAGTGCATCCCTGCATCCCATCGAAAAGCTGCATCCTTTGAACTGGCTAACAGCTGACTAGAATAATATGACGTTCAAATCCTGACTTTTGTTATTTAATCATGTCCTTTGATGAATGGACTTTCTTTTTTTTAACAGAAGGATTGGTACTTACAGCTGCGGGTACATTTGCTGACAACTCACCTCAACTGATCACTGACATTTCCACCACCTCAGTGTTGTCATCAGCTGGGTCTTTCCCCACACTCCTCTTGAATAAAAATGGCACCACCGCTGCTACACACAAGGGCAAAGCAGATGAGTAACGTGGACCATCAGATGGATGAACATGAGGCTGACCCCCGACATGTTACCAGAGCTGCAGAAAGCCTTTGAATCGCTCGGATTTCTTCACCATTTGCCAGCATGATATGAGATGAGCCAACTGCAATACATACTGTTTCTGTGATGAAAATATTTTTTTGACATTTCTGAAAAAATGTCCTGGCACCCCTGCTTGTTGTCTAAAGGTTGGGGAAACACTGAAAGTGATCGTCTTTGCAACACCATTAAATGTTAAACAGGCCAGGGTTAGCAGGCTAACCCTCTAATCTGTGATAAAGACCTGAGTGCTGTGTACATGTGTGTTTTATTATATTTATTGGTTATTTATTATATTATTATATTTGGTATAAAATAAAATGTCTGGAATGCAAGTTGATGAAATATAACAACGGGGTTGGAGCACATCATCATCATGTTGGATGTTGGTGCTGTACTAGCAGAATAGATGTTCAAAAGTGGGAGGCGAGGTCACAGCAAAGCCAGACAGCTGCTTATTATTTTGAGATAGTTTATGCCTGCGTGTTTGTTTGTGTACATTTGTTCCTGAAATTGTCCAATTTGAATGGACTGACACTGAAAAAGTGAGGCAGATCGCCCGATACAGGCCATACTTCACACAAACACAAAGGCACCGTACCATGAGAACTATCACACGAAAGACTGAACCGCTAGATAACATCACACAAATCCTCGTCTGAATTGAATCATGAGATGTGAAATAACAATTATCAAAAAATAGATATCTGCACAACTCTTGGTGCTAAATTCAGGCTCCAACAAACTGTCAAAATGCACACACCACACACAGGTTTTCACATTTTCACAGCTCGGTGCGATGAAAGAAAATAGAACCGACCAACACTTATCACTGCTTTACATAAGGAATGCTGCACTGATGTACTCACGTCCAAAGCCATCATGCTGACATAAGATGTGAAATATCAATATACTTTGGCATTAAATGTAAAAAATATGAGGAAACATATTCCTTTTAAAATTAATTCAAACACCACGATACTCAAGGACTCTGCAGAGACACCTGCAGTCCGGTGGCTTTTAATATGGCGGCGTGGAGTCACGGTTGTGTAAGACCTTGGGGGTCTCTGTGTTACATCACGATGCCTGACAGTGAATTACATGTGCGATCATGCTGCAGCATACTTTTAATTTTATCAACGATCCAATGCCATCATCATCAGTGCAGCAAATGAAATGGCAGTGCATTATCATTTATATCCCAGATGGCTGTGGACGCGTCCAGCTAAATGCACGTCACAGGTGTGGGAGAGATCGCCCTCTGTCCAGTTTAACGTCCAATACTGTATGGTTCCTTCATTCATTATGTAAAAGTGCTCCTGAGGGCAGAGCACACATGTGTTCTTGGGCACATTTCTGTGTTGATTTTAACTGAGATTATCTAATAAAGCCGGATTAGGACATATTTGCTCTCTACAAACCGTGTTCTCCTTCTTCAGATTCAGGACTGACAAATGTGTGTCAGCTGTATTTTGCTGCACGTCGTTCATTTTAACCTTACTCTTCATTACTAACTCGGCTTTGACACGAATGGATACGAGGACCGATTGGTTTCCAACTCTGTCATAGTCGTGTGGAGAAGGACGACAGCATCTTTACATAACGGTGGAAAAAAAAACAGACA
The DNA here is from genome assembly GCA_900303265.1 of Brotula barbata. Lineage (NCBI taxonomy): Eukaryota > Metazoa > Chordata > Actinopteri > Ophidiiformes > Ophidiidae > Brotula > Brotula barbata. The sequence goes on along the minus strand of OMNV01009729.1, from coordinate 5,799 downwards.
TTTATTGGCCCTGTTTGAAAACAGAACATGCTATCACAAACACCCTGACCATGACTTCGGTCGTGTAATTGCTCGGCCGCCTCACTCAGCCTGTCAGAGACGTGTGATGAAAATGATCCTCCAGCATCCTCCTCCTGCTTCCCATCAGCATGGTTAGCGCTCCACCACCAGCTCCAAACCCCTTCCCCTCCCTTTCTTCTCTATTTATCCTGCCACGTACACCCCCACCTCCTTCGTTCCCCTCCTCCTCCTCCTCCTCCAGTGCTGGGCTGTGTTGTGGTGACAGGGCATGATGAGTAGTGAGTGACATAATGCTATCAGCCCGTGGGAGGAGGGAACATGTGCCGTGAAGTAAAAAGGTAAACATTTTGAGTTCAAGAGCACGAAAAGAGTCCTGTGGTGATCCCAGACGTGCAGCGACTCCCGCCGGCACATATATCTGTTCCCGTGAGGATTATTTATGGTGCAATCATACCCCGGGCGTTTCCACTTCAACTCCAACCTAATCCATATATTATAGTGGGCCGTAGCCTTGAGAAAATAATAAAAATGGTGCTCGGGTCTCTTTCTGTGCGCGACCTTTCCTCCACATCACATTCCCTCATCCTCTCTGCTTCCTCTGCCTTTAGCACACAAACAAAAGCAGCTGGAGATATCAAGATTCAGTCAGGAAGGGGTAGGCAATAACGGTTCAGTATGTGTGTGTGTGTGTGTGTGTGTGTGTTCCAAAGGGGAGCAGACGTACACTGGAACAGCTGGATAGAGCAACACAGAGCAATGCTTATTCGGCTTACACACACACACACACACACACAGAGAGAGACACACACACACACTAATCCAGTATGTCTTGAGGAAAAGAGCTGAATTCAGAGCAAGAAGTTGACAAACTGTTCCACCAATTCACTGCATTTAAGCTGCCTGTCCCCAGTTAGGGGCTGAAGTGTTTCATCATTAGCAGGACAGCACCGTCAGTATTTTTGTCCAAATATGAGGATTACTTTGTTGGCATTTAGCACAAAAACCTACAGGAATACTGACACCATTCACATGTTGCAGGGGTTAACTATTAAAACGACTTTACAAAGCGCAGGGGAATATTTTACACTAAAGTAACATTAACATCATTTTAGCATTCTGCGCTGTGTGACGGTTTATTTCCCAAAACTCCAAAATAAAAACGCTGGATTATCTAAACTGTTTTCAGACTCATTTGTACTGTAAATCACTGTTAGCGTAGACTCACCTACCTTAGAAAAACAAAAACGGAGTCTGTAACGGGCGGGAAATTCCTCAGCACCGCAGAAGTCCGCTCGCTGTTCTCCGAGGCAGGACTTTGGATGAAAGTGGCCCGCACAGAGGCTCCGCTGCACGGCGTGTTTTGTTTTTTCTGTCCGCCTCTTTTTTTTCACGAACCGGACAGCTCGCTCTGGCACGCGCTTCCCGCTGCTGCTCCGCTCCGCTCTGCGTTCAGTCTGGGTGCGTTGGGTTTGGGCAGTGGCGGAGCCCGATGTGCGGAGGAGGGGCGGGCTCACTCGTCCGGTTTGGAGCAACATTTACTCAAATACATTCGAGTAACTTTTGATTAGAAGTTACGGTTACTTTGCTTTAACCTTTCCATTTACGTTCAAATAAAAACAACTTTAATAGAGTAATCTTTGGAGAGTTTTTGGGGGCGTCTTCCCTCTGGACACTTTTGGACTTTAGTGGATAAATAGACAATTTTCAAGCAATCTTAGAACAAAATGACATCTATAGATGTGTCAAAAATAGCCTTCCATGCTAAATTTAAAATGTTCTAGATTATGATTAGATTATATTATTGTATTGTTTAAGTATATCATCAGAGGGACTCACAGTAAGAAAACCCAATAGGCCATATTTTCAACATATTTAAGAAAGGAACAGAAAATAAATAAACTGGACCGTTTAGCAGAAATATTCTGAGTTAAAATTATTATTATATTATGCAACATTGGACTGTTTATCTCTTTTAATGTAATTGTAATGGCCCTTTTTGGAGAAGTGTAGCACACAGAATAAGGAGCTGCAGCATCACCAGCCTCGTCTGGCAGGTGAGGAGAGATTTCTGCCCCTGGAAAGATACGAAAATAGAGCAGCACTATGAGAAGAAAAAGAAAGTCGTGTTTAATGTACCAACCTTTTTAATTAAGCTTTTAATTAATATTTTTAATTAGTCTTCTTAAAGTCTTTAATCTGTGAATGCATTGTTTTTTTTAATTATTTCATTTTCCTTTGTGTCTGAATCCTGCTACAGGAATAAATTTGCTTTGTTGTGTATGTAACGTCTTACAATGTAAAGCTCTAAAGAGTAGACAAATATTCAGATGTTTCAATTTGTATGGCAGAATCTGAGTTAGTATAAGTGAAAGGGATTCTGGCCCTTGAGGCTATCGCTGAAAGACACAACATTCTTTTAACAAATGATGTCATGCGTGCATTCATGTGGCTCCGTTTCATCACAGACAGACAGGTGGCAGGCTATTGTGGGGGAACAACGAGAGCCCAGATTGGGTTTCCCAGGTGTGTGATCAGACAGATGTGAAGGTGGTAGGAGAGAGTCTCCAAACCTGACAGATGGTGACAAAGTTCAGTTTAAACCAGGTGTGTGTGTGTGTGACAGGGAGATGGACTTCCTGCTCTGTGCAAAGCCCAGTTTGCCCACTTTTTGAGCAAGTTTTCACAAAGTAAAAGCTACAAAGGAATAGATGTTGTTGGCAGACCTCTGATGTTTCACCACAGTGCTAATTAGAGACACAGATTTAGACGTTTGTGTTTGGCTTTTTGCACGTAAACCTTTTAGTAATTGTGCACAGACCATTTGGATGCTTAATCGCTGTACCTTTGTTTTGAGTCTATGTGTAAAAGCACTCAAGCAGACAGTTACTCAAATTTGTGATGTCACTAAAGTGCAGCATCTCCCAGAGCGCATTTGTCGTTGTGACCGAGATGTGATGACAATCTGAGCCAGACTTCATCTGCTGCGTGTGTGTGTGTGTGTGTGCAGATCTGTTGCCGTTCCAGTCTGTTCTGCATGCGTTCCGGCCTTGCCTTTTTCCTTATGCTAAGCATATGTGGACACACGCTGCATTTTTATGAGGTGCAAATGGGGTCCTAATGTATGAAAGGTGCTTTAGAAATGGGCAGCAACCTCAAAACCGATGCCACAGCCTTTCTAAATAAAGAATAAAGAAGAATAAAGTGTTGTGTTCAGCTTCCGCCCCACCCACCGAAGCCTGAGTGCCACATTACTCCAAAAGCCTGAATAATGCAGTTCGTTGAGTTTCAGGCTTTGGATCAGTGGCCTTGGTTTGACTGCCCTCCCCCCATATCGGTGAATTTGGGGCAACAGTGTGGGAAACTACTTTAAAATAATGTCTTATTATTTCCTTGTAGTTTAGTACAGATTTGTGGCATCTCTGCCTGTGTGCCTCTGTAAGTGTGTACTTCTATTAGTGTAGTGTGTATGTGTACTCCCTGTCTGTGGTTTGTACACACGGTATGCAACTGACATATTCCTATCCGTATATTCTGGTAACAGTGCAGTGTTTAAAACCCAGACAGGTCAGCAGTCACAGAGTTAACACAAAGGAAGAGAAATTCATTCATACTCATATTCATATTAATTCTCATTTCTCAATTTCCGTGTTAGAGTGGACATGGAGTTCAGAGAACACCGGAGCGTCTTGCTGTGAGGGGACAGTGACAGGCGTATCGACCCGGTGGGACAGCTTCATCAAGAAGATGACGTATGAGTCCTTCATGATAGTGTTTTATCAGTGCTGACACTGGAAGTCTTTGTTTCTAATCTGCTTCAGTCAGTTTGACTGTGATGTCCAAAAGACTGGATCCAATGACTCATACGTGCTCTGAGATACATTACAAAGTCTCAAAATCATTCACATCACGAGGGATCAGCCATTATTTTGATGTTCCCTCAAGAGCCTGACATCATTGATTCTTCACTCAGCTGTTATTTATGTTTTCATCTGTGTTGCTCGGTTGGTTACTTGGAAAGTTATGAACATAAAACTGGGTTATGAATTTTCATGAAACCTGGCAGGCTGGCTGGGCACCATCCAAGAATCCATTCAAATCTAGTAGTGATTCAGATCCAGGATTCTTTTTATCATTTGACAGGGATGGGATATATTTTCTGATATTTCTGAGTTCTGATAATTCAAAAAAAAAATTCTGCTTTTTGAAACAAACAGAAAGAAGAGAGATGAAGAGACCTGCAGACATTCAGACAGACACGCAGACGTTGATTCAGTTGAAGATACGAGCAACTTTCCGTAGGATTTGGGAGTACTTAGTTCCAAAGCCCAGTCTGTATCTGGGCATCGACTGGGCTCAGTAGATGGCGCTGTTTCCTGCCGGACCAGCGAATGGATGTAACAACCTGTGTCACCTCACCAATGACCCGCAGGCCGACCCACTGATGGCGACTGTTGATCGTCTGTAGTGTTACAATGACTGTTTGGGGTTATAATCCTGCGTTTAAGTTAAAAGAGAAACCAAAACGGACGAATGAAACACACGACTTATTCATCAATTCATCAGAATCAGATGATACAAAATCTATTTTACACCTCTTCAGCATTTTTAATAATGAAAATCACCGCAAACCTCATCTTATTGACATGAATTGATGGATTCTATCCTAAACTCTTCTGTGTGGTTCTCAAACTTCCATTCTCCATCATACGTAGCTCATACAGTGTCCTGTGCAGGTCTTGACTCTGATCTAGAAAACCTTGAGACCTTGTCTGTGACATTGGGCTCTACAAACAAACGTGACTCGACTTGACAGGTTAAAATCCTGAGTGTAGTTTGTCCTGACATGTTATCTGTGGTTTTCCTGCCTCAACGTCGGCCCAAACCCGGAACAGACTTTAGCTGACGACGCAGAATGGAGGGAAGGATGAGTACTGACCAACTGTCGGGTCTCACCCAATCCTTTCTTGCTTGTATAGAATTTTATTTTCAATCGCCATTTTCCTACATTTTTATCGTCATCGTCTCCCCATTCAGCCCATTAATGCTTTTTACTGACTTTATTGTCAAAATATTCTACCCCGTGAGGGATGCTCCTTCCCACATTTTGATATATATGCAGTCTCTATTATATTCAATTCAATTCAATTCAATTCAATTTTATTTATATAGCGCCAAATCACAACACAAGTTATCTCAAGGCACTTTACAGGTAAAGCAGTTCAATATATAGAGACCCAACATTCCCCCATGAGCACTTGGAGACAGGGGCAAGGAAAAACTCCCCTTTTAAAGGGAAGAAACCTTGAACAGAACCTGGCTCTAGGAGGGAACAGAACCTGGCTCTAGGAGGGAACAGAACCTGGACTAGGAGGGAACAGAACCTGGACTAGGAGGGCGGCCATCTGCCTTGACCGGTTGGGTTGAGAGAGAAAGTGGGAGAGGGTGGGGAGACACAAAGAGAGAAAACAGAGAGCAACTGAAACAATAACAGTAACAAAGATGAATCTGGATATGAGTCCAACTGGAAGAGGTCTTAAACTCCATGTGGACCTGACGGGTGACAAAGCAGAAACACTCCGGGGACGAAGACGAGTTAGTAATATGCAGTAATGGGACATGACTAAGTATAGATGGAGAAGGAGGAAGCACAGTGCATCCTGGGAAGTCCCCCGGCAGTCTAGGCCTATAGCAGCATAACTAGGGGCTGGTCCAGGGTGATTCTGATCCAGCCCTAACTATAAGATTTATCATAAAGGAAAGTCTTAAGCCTAATCTTAA
>OMNV01009728.1:0-20751 GCA_900303265.1 Brotula barbata | reverse complement strand
AGGTCATGCTTTCCATCTGTTTCTTTGTTGGTTACAGTCACCAAGGCACTCTAATAGACCAGCTGTATGAGTGTGTGTGTGTGTGTGTGTGAGAGAGAGAGAGAGAGAGAGAGAGACATGTAAAAACCGATGAACCACGCAGACATGACATCCACCAATATGACATCACCCATTGCCTGTGTCATCTCTCCAGGCTATTGGTTGGCGCTCCCCGGGAGAGGGCGGAGCCTCACGTTCCAGCCAATCGGACAGGAGGAGTGTACAGCTGTCCCATCACTGCTAACCAATCAGACTGCATTAGGATGAGCCTCATTGGTTCAGGTCAGTCACATGTGTCCTTGTTGACAGGTATTGATGTTTATAGAAATGTAAAAAAAAAAAAAATGCAGAAAAATGATGAACTTGGATTTAAAAGTAACAGCAGGCAAACACTCCGTGTCCCTGGACAGAGTCTCAGTGTCTGGTTGGGTCTGGGTCTCAGTGTCTGGGTGGGCGGACCCTCAGCGTAGTGGACCCTTAGTATGTAAGTGTGCGTGAACGTGAGGGTGATCTATGACTTCCTGTCCTGTCTTTCAGACCCTTACATAAGCCAGAATGAGGACCTATTTGAGGACATGTGGTTGGGCGTTTCAGTTGCCAGTCAGGGACGGCCAGGGGGGCGGGTCCTGGTGAGTCTGTCAGCTCATTGGCAGACCGAACTGTCACTCAATTTGCATAAGGCGTAATATATATCAAAATTGAAACAGGTGACGTTTGTAATCAATGTGTAAACAAAACTGATTGGCCTCATTAACTAAATGTATAATCTAACCTCTTAGTGTGCAATTGACTTACTAACAAACTGAATGAATGATTTGCTGAATAAAAAATTAATGAATGAATGGATGATGACTGAATGATGGATGACACCATAAATGGATGGATGGATGAATTAATGAATGGATGGATGAATGGATAACCGAATCAATGGATGGGTGGATGAATGAATAAATAAATGGATGGATGAATGGATGCATGAATGGATGGGTGAATGGATGAATGGATGATGGATGAATGAATAAATGAATGATGATGATGAATGGACAAATGAATGAATGAATGAATGAATGAATGGATGGATGAATAAATGAATGGATGGATGGATGGATGGATGGTGTGTGTGAAAGCCTCCTTGAATGAATCAGAACCAAAGGCTCTGTGTGTCTTTTCAGGCCTGCGGTCATCGCTTTGTGAAGACCTACGGAGCTTACAAGCTTCAGCATATGATTGGCAAGTGTTATGTCCGTGGTAATGACCTACAGTACGACCCTGAAGACATGCACTGGCAGAACCCGGATCAGGTCTGCAGGTAAACATTGACTATAGATTATGTGATATTTGATTAGTTTATTTATTTTGTTTTTTCTGATTGGTCAGAAGCAAACCTGTCCTCTGACTGGTCAGTGGGCATGGTAAGAATATGATGACCTCAGAGATCAGGGAGATGCTCTGCTCCATCTGGAACTCTGCCCACAACTGTCACCCACCTGTGTGCATGTGCGTGTGTGTGTGTGTGTGTGTGTGTGTGTGCCTGTTTGCATGCATGATTGTGTGCAGCCACCTGCTGGATGTCAGCGGTGAGGTCATGTGTACTATGGGGATTTCTGCTGCCATCACCCAGACTGAGGTCATTGTGGGGTCACCAGGGAGCTACGAATGGCAAGGTAGCATTGTATGGATTGTCACGGTGTCATCACCAAAACATGCCTACACACCATCATGGAAGAAGTTCTGCTGCAGGTTATTTAGGGAAACAGCAACCACCTCGGGTAGAACAGGGTCAGCAACCTGCGGCTCCAGACCCACATGCGGCTCTTTAACCCCTCCCTTGTGGTTGCTGTGGGTATTATTGTAGGCCGAAAGGGATTCTTACCGTCTCCAGTTGTAAATACTGAACATATGTGCATACTTTTACATTTCAGTCACGTAGACATTTTGTACATCATAGCCTACAACACGTTTACAACTTGGCGCCAAAAAACCTCTGTCTATCTCACACACACACACACACACACCACTGAAAGCGCATGCACAATACTACTTAAAAACCGTGTACCTGATCACGTGGTCGACTTGCAATGACAGAGAATATCCTCTCCTTCTGCTCAGATGACAGAAGCATTGGCAGATATCCGATATGGGGCAATTTGGGGTTCGGGTCTTCCTCAGGCACCTTTGTTATGAAGGATCAGGGGATCAAACCACTAGGCGATCACCCTGACCCCCTAAGTCATGCCGCTTTCAACTCCCGATTGTTTTGTTTGTTTTTTTTCAATTTTCTCCAAAATGGCTTTTTGACAGTAAAGTCTGCAAACTCCAGCTCTGACACAACAATCTTTAAGTATCAGGGGTAGGTGAGGGAGGGAGAGGAGGAGGGAAGGGACGATGATCGTCAAACGCTGTTCAGGAATAAAGTGAATAGCGTGAAGCAGCTTTACATCCCTGGTGGAGACTGGGTCATTAAGTTTAGTCTTATTTTAAAATCTAGTCCATTACATTGTAGTCCAACACATCCAGCAGTTTTTAATAAAACATCTTGTTATTATCTACATAATGTAAAACCAAGATCTCTTTTTGTGTTTATTTGAACATCCAAATACTGAACTGTTGTCATAAATAACGCACTATGTCCTTTTGTTTATCTTCTAGGATGGTGGATTTTTTCATGCACCCCTGTTCGGTGATGTCATGTGAATACATTCTGTGTGTGTGTGTGTGTGTGTGTGTGTGTGTGTGTGTGTGTGTGTGTGTTGTAGGGAATGTTCATGTGTCTTGGATGAATCCAGATACTCTTTTTGACACACACGAGAGCTCCTTTCCCAACCTGAACCAGAGAAACATTTACATAGGTGAGTTCACGTTTACAAGGCAGCCATGATGGGCCTGTCTTGAAAGTACCCCAATGTGTGTGTGTGTGTGTGTGTGTTCAGGTTATTCGGTCACTCAGGCTCGTCTTCTTCTCTCTCAGGAGGATGAAACCATAGTAACAGGTGATGAAACATTACATGAGACGTATTTCCATCAGCCATGCTCAGCCCCGTCGACCAAGTGATTGCTTATTGGTTATTGATTAATGATTGCCAGGGGCTCCTAAGGACAGGAAGGAGGACGTTCGTGGCTCAGTGTTTTTGGCGGTGCGGCATTCCGGCGCACTGAAGGTCCAACAGGTTCTACGTGGAGAACAGATGGGCTCGTACTATGGGAATGCTGTGGTAACCACCGACCTCAACAACGATGGGTACCACATTGGTTTTGTTCTGTTTAACCACTTATTAAAGTGGTTGTAACTGATTTATGATTGACTGATTTATCGTTGCTCCTTTTTTGTTTGTTGTTGTGGAGCCAGTCAATAGGATGTTCATGTTGAGTGAATACACAGAGTAAATGAACCAATGACCAATTAGTTGTTGGTTGTTTATACCTCCAGGTGGAACGATCTGCTGGTGGGTGCTCCTTTTTACTTCAGTCTTCAGGAGGAAATGGGCGGAGCCGTCTATGTGTACGTGAATGCAGGGGGTCGGTTCGAGTCCCTGCCCAGTGCGGTGCTGCGGGGACCGGCTGGGTCCGCCTTTGGTATGGCGCTGGCTGCCGCTGGTGACCTCGACCAAGATGGTTTCCAGGGTGAGGCGACATTGTATAAAATAAATAAATATGCATGACAAATGAAAAAGTAACATTATTATTCTTTACGCATGTTTTCCTCTCTGTTCTCCGTCTGTTTGGGTGCAGACTTTGCAGTCGGTGCTCCCTTCCACGGATCAGGAAGTGTGATGATTTGGATGGGAAGTAAAGAAAGACTCTCAGACAAGCCCAGCCAGGTGTCTCAAACACACACACATACAGAACACACCTACACAGGTTAGATCTGCAGGTCAGAAACAGAAAAACTGAAAGTTTAAAGACCAATAACGGCCTCTCTCTATCTCTGCCTGTCCGTCCCCGCCCCCAGGTGATAGAGGGCAGCAGTGTTTGGTCTGGGTTCAGGACCTTTGGTTTTTCGCTCTCTGGAGGTTTCGATGTTGATGGCAACAAATATCCCGACCTCTTGGTGGGTTCGTTGGACGATTCAGTCGCTCTGCTCAGGTATGAACATTCAAACAAACCTAACCATCATTACACAATAACCATGGTGAAGAATCACGAAGAGTTAACCTGCAGAGGCATCTCAGACCTTCTCAAGCATCAGGCAGTCCTACAGTGACAGTCCTACTCATCCCCTGCTACTCTTCGGGGAGATTCGATAACATTACAGGGGCCTTTGTTGGACTGTTTTTCCAGCTCCTGACAGGCACCGTGTGGACTCCGTTGACCTTGTCCAGTTGTTTTTCAGCCTGCTGATGTTGTCCCTTGCGGTGTTTAGCCACTGGTTGCCTCATGTGTTCATGATGAATTGATACATTTCTAAAATCATTTAGAGAAACCTGCATTTTTGTGGTTTGTTGCATTTCCACTTTCCTTTAATATTCTCTTTACTCTGGATGTATTGTTTTATATAGATTTTGTCAGAATGGATCTTAAACTTGCTATGTTTGGAAACTTTGGACTTTAAAATAAAACTAGACATTTACATTCAGGCTTTAAAGTTGTTTGTAAAACAATGCCCCCTGGAGGTCGTTATTTGGAAACACTGGAGTTTAAGAGAGTTTTTGGTGGGTAAGATACAGTATTTCTTCTTTTCCATCTGCAGTTCTACCAGCTCACTGCTGGATTTCTGAGGTAGTCTCCCTGAGTAGCATGCTAGCCAAACGGTTTAGCATTTTCTTTGCCTACCCTGTAAGTAAGCGTAGCTACGTTTGCTATCACATTTTCATTGCAGTTTAACGTTTTTAAATTGCAAGCTTGTGAACGTTAAAAACTAATAGAGGTCAACATTTTGTTGCTGGTGAGGATCGGAAGTCGCTAAGCGGCTAGCTTTGATAAAAATCACTAGAGTGTGAGATAGATCACAGCACTTACCCGTGCCTCTTCCCCGAGTATATGATTGATCACATTAACATGACCAAAACAAAACAAAGAGTCACACACACCGCCTATCATATTTTTGGTCAAAAATGACATGGATGGAAACATAGCAACTACAGATGTTGTTGTAAGCATGTTATCCTTTACTCAAGGACACTTTGGACACAAAACGTATCGTACTCATTGATTGATTGATTGATTGATTGATTGATTGATTGACAGAACACGCCCGCTCATCCATCTGAATAAGACCTTGAAAGTTTCTCCTGAAGTCGTCGACCCAAACAATTGTGACTACTGGTGAGTCAAACTCTGTCGCATCATTGATCTGTTGGATTGATCAGAGTTGTTGTTCCTGCATCTTGCGGCCGTTCTCACGAATGTCCAGTTGGGGTTGATTGATGGCTGTAATATTGTGTGTGTGTGTGTGTGTTTGTGTGAAACAGTGTACAGGTGGAGGTGTGTTTCTGGTACACTATCAGCACTGGAGATAAGAACTACAGGGAGAACATCAGTGAGTAAACAACAACAAAACAACACACATCATAATAACAACAGCAGGATGAACAGGCCCGTACCTTCAAAAGCATCATATAGGCATCGAAAAATTCAAGATTCTCTTAACTAGTTGAAAATTTGGACCGCTGTTGGCGATTAGAAAAGGGGCTCTGTGCATCTGTTATTTACGATTAACGATTTATTTTGATTGTGTATAAAACAAATCTCAAATGTTGCGTGGAATATTTTCCTTTTATGTTTTCATCCATTCAGTGTTTGTGAACTACGGTATGATCTGAAATAGGAAAACTATGAATAACAACAAAATATAGACGCAACATCTGAGATACGTCATCTGATCTTGTATTTAGTAAGATACATACACTGCCAGTACAACAGGAATTGCATCAAACAATGCGAACAAAAACATATGATCACTAAAACTACCATGCAACAACATCCAGACAATAACAACAACAAAACAACACAAAGCAAAGCAAGATATTCACAGCTGGCTCGTTTCTTCCTCTGCAATCTTCCTCCTGTGTGTATAATAGAAGTGGCTGATGTAAACTTCAGTATCATGCAGCTCAAAAAATCCTAATCCCAAATCGCATCCTCAACGACATGACGATGCAGATGATCGACACCAATTTTACGACACACACAAAACTTTAGGTACATTTCCAGGGCAGTAAATATCAGAGCAGATGTGTTTATATATTTATAAATACATATATACACACGCAAGACCTGTGGACCGATGTAGACAAAATACAAACATAAATTACAATATGGTCTTTGATTCATGTATAAAATCTGTTGTCGTCCTCTCTCACGGTTTGATGTCCAGCAAAACATTAATCACACAGAGATTAGGTTTCCCCATGTAAGCCTTTTGAAATATTCAACAATATGCAACGAAAATTCCAAACCTCTACTGAAACAAATGGAGAAAACAATTAAATATTCCAAACCTTCCTTTTCCCACTGCTTTTTAGTTTTACACACAAATGTCATTCAACTTAAAAATACTCACTCGCCTATCGACTATGTTTTGTTTTCTTCGTGCCTTTTGGTTGGGTAGATTAGATCAAATTATACAGATTTTATATAGATTTTATACATTTCGTTGCCCCATTCTCAATGAATGGAGAAAATCCTCAAACTGCATTCAAAGTTTCTCTTCCATTTTCCCTTCTTTGTAGAATAGTCATTGCTCAAACTTTGGTCGTTTCAAACTCAGATCGTTCGCTCTGTGCGGTCACAGCCTGTTGTTGTACGGTGAACAGGAAACTCAGGACTCAGCAAGTGTCTGTTGTCTTCTTTGATTGACAGCTGTTCGCTTCACTGTCAACGGTGACGTCACAAAACACAAACCCCGCCTCCATTTTCAGGACAACGGCCGGAACACCTACTCCGGATTCTTATCGATGCCTTCAGAGCGCTGCAAAACCGTGAGAGCGGGCCTGCAGGTGACAACACACACACTCATACACAGACAAACACAAACACACACACACAAAGCTGTGTAATCAGTGTTTTTTTCTTGCAGTTATTTGTTTATCTTTGTCTCAGTCCTAAAACTAATCTATCAGTTTGATCATTCTTCATTGCTAAGATGGGGGGCGGGGGTTTAGGCTGCAGAGGGTCTCTGGGTGAGGGACAGTTACAGTTGTAAATGGGCGATAAGTGCAGTTGTCTAGTCTTTCCAGAATCTAACCAATGTGTCACGTGAATAAAGGCATCAGAGCACTCTGTCCGTGGCGAAGGTCCTCAGTCATCCAGGTCCTGGTTGTCCAAGAAGGGTTGAATCGAGGGCAACTGGACTTGACAGAAGATACTTGAAGACATTAGGCCTCCCATCCAAGAGGCTTCTTCAGTCCTAACTGACTGCTGGGGAGTCCCAGGTCTTTAACCTCTGTGGGGCCTTGGTCGAGGTCATTGATACTACTTGGCTCATGAGCACTCCATGTACTCATTGTCGAATGTGGGGGCCATGAGTACAGGTGTTAAATCTCCTGGGTCAGGATGAAAGAACAGCGTTGTAGGTGGGTATCTCAGTCCTCCTCCTCTGTTAAGAGATGGTTTTTGGCCTCCTTCACTCCTCTTTCAAAACATCTGTCCTCCCTATCGTACGTTGTTCTCCTCCACGTTGTGTCCTGTGTCTTTCAGATGTAGATGGACTGCTGAGTCTTGGCTCTCCTGTGTTGTTTAGTGGTTGTTTGGGTTCTCCGATGTAAGAGTCTCCACTTGTCTCACTGCATTGGACTGCATTCACTAAATTAATTTTCTTGTGTGCGGTCTAAAGGTTGTCGGTCCTGGATCTTGTGGCCGTTTTCACGAAGGTCCAGTTGGGATATCCACACGCTTTAAGTGCATTGATCATGTGTTGGTGCATCTTCTCTTGGGCATGGACAAATTGTTAGCTGTCTGGTGCAGGGTCCTGATAACTCCTTGCAGAGATTGGGACTCGCGGACAATCTTTATTCTTTTGGTGCATTACCATTAGGAAAAATGTCCGATGAGCTGGATGTCATGTGGCACACCAGAATGCACAGTTATCCAAGATCGTTGAGTATAGTTGAACTAATAAAGACGTCAGACGAGTTAAAGGAACCAAATGAACCAGCAAATAAGTGAACATGATGAGACCACCCCCAAAAGAAAGAACAAAAGAACAACAAAGACACGCCGTTTGTTCATTTGTTCATTACCATGATCACGTTTCCTTGTTTGTGTTGTCCAGAGTTTGGTCCATAACAAAGTGGAACCTCTGCTGTTCTCCCTGAATGTTTCCCTGTATGAGAGGCCTCCCGAGAGCCAACAAACCGTGCAGGACCTGAACCACTTTCCTGTCCTGAGCCACGAACCACAACCCATCAGAAGTCAGGTCAGAAGCCACCTGAACTCTGGTCAGAACCTGGACTGGAACTCATCAACCCTTTCCATTGTGCTCTGCCCTACGATCGTTACAGGAAGTGCATGTATCTATTATCTGTTATCTGTTATTTGTTATCAGATCCATATCCAGAAGGCCTGTGGTTCTGATAATCGTTGCCATAGTAACCTGCAGATGACAGCCCAGTTCACCAATGAGCTACTGGAACCTTTCACCGTGTGAGTAACCAGCCAATCACAAGTCCTCTTTGGAGATCTTCAAAACAAAGGAGTAAATAGAGAAGAAGAAAGTGAAGTCTTTCCTGTAGACATGGCTTGACCCAGCTCGTGTGTGTGTGTGTGTGTGTGTGTGTGGTTACGTGTGTTTCAGCCATCAGGGTGTTCAGGTTTTTGAGTACATCAGCAGCGTCAAGCAGCTCCTCCTGGAGGTCCAAATCACCAACACGCCGTTACCAGAGCAAAAGGCCGAAGACGCCCACAATGCTGCTCTGAACGTCATCATCCCACCAACGCTCAAGTACTCCGGAGTCCGAACAAAGGTGCCCGACACCAGCCAAACAAAATGTTGATCTGCTGCAGAATGTAGTCCAAAAGGCACGAGGAACTTCTCTAAGTGTCTGCCCCGTTAGAGTAACGGGCTGTGCTGGTATGATTTTCCTTCTTACTCTGCGGTTGTCGCACTCAACATGACAGTAAGGGACATGCAGCAACAGTCACTCCAAACTGCAGCCAGAGATGTTATATTTTGCATTGCTTGCAGTGGTTCAGTTTCTCGGGCTCGCCCATTTACTAACGCCAGAGATGTTAATAAGCGTGGGTCATTCATAACCATCGGCTGCTGCCAGCTTAAGATTTAAGACATAAAGTGGAATTATGGACGATAATCTGAATCTCCATGACCCATTCATCTGTTACCAAATTTTGTTGCAACTTCTGTAATTTAAATGTCAGAATTCAGATATAAATGAGGTGAAAATCTGAGGCCATTAGTGTGTGTGTGTGTGTGTGTGTTACAGGGTGATGCTCAGGCTGCTGTCCTGTGTTCCGTCGATGATGGTCCTGCTCTACTGTGTGATCTGGGAAACCCATTTAAAAGTAACCAGAAGGTACCACAACCAGAAACAGTACCACCTGTACCTGTGGGAGTTCAGTCAGGGCACTCCCAAAAGGTTTCTTTTCATGAACAATCAGTTTACTGAACCCTCCAAATAAGGTCAATAAATAGATAAATAAATCATCAATCTCCAAACTGGACTCTTTTTAAGAGATGTGAAGCAGTTGGAGACAGTTTGCTCCTACCGAAAGGCAAAGGCGAGGCTTACCATGTCCCCTTTTATGTAGGGCCCTGCCTCTCTAGGTGCAGTGACCAATATTGAACACTAGAGGTAAGTATTAGATAGATTCTGTTCATACACAACTAAGTACTTCTATGGATTATCTGGTGAGTATTTGCTCATAGGTTCAATAACGTAAACGTAACTAACATAATTTTTCCAAATAACCCAACCATACCCTTAACTTTGGTCCATTCCATTATATCAAATCCAATTATTGAGACAACTATTTCATTGCTGAAGAAAACGATTTCATAATAACCACAAATCACCACTATCTGCATAATAATCCAAATTTTCTAACATATCATCAATTTTCTTCTGTCTTTGTCTACATGTATATATCATAGATGCTTTAGATGACACCTGGTTGATGACAGAACATGTAGTCAGTAATCGGATCATTATAGTTCATTGTAGTTCACAATATGAAAAGTAAATGTCTATTTATGTCCTTGTCCTTCTATTCTGGAATGAAGTTCCTACATTTCTTTAAGGGGTTTATTGTTTTTAAGGGGTTAATACTTCATCCACGGTTAGGACACGACCTTTTACCGCAGGCCAATCAGGTGGAAGTCTCCAACAGCAAGCAAAACCTGTCCATTGACCTCAGCAGTGTACTGGTTTGGATTGCGACAACACTCAGCACCAGACCTTGTTGTTTGCAAAAATCTGCAGTTTATCCTCACAGTGTCGACGTTCCATTTAATTGCGTCCAACGATTTTTGTTTCTCGTTTCCACATTTGAGTTTCTGTTTCAACCGGATCAGGCGCTGTCCCTTTACCTCCATCAGCAAAACATCTGGCATTCGTGTCAAAGCGTTTCCATCGCTCATGGAGGCCATATGGTTGTTGTCCAATCCATTTTTATGTTGTGCCAGCCAGTCAGCACGCTTCCAAACTTTTCTTTTGGTTAACGTTCTATTTATCGAATCGTATAACAGATATCCAAGAAGGAAAATCAAGAACCAATCTCAAAACACAAAACACAACAAAACAAGTCAACAGCTGTCATCTCTACACACTTACCATCAATGTTACACTTTGTACTGGTACTGCAGACACCGTCACTGCTACCCTTTGTACCGCTGCTATACTTTGTACTGTTTCCCTTTTTGTGCTTCCTGTTCCTCAGATTCAAGTTGTGATCATATTTCAAACAACTGAGATCAGTTTGGAAACAAGAGAAATTCACACGCTGCTGCAACTGTCCACGTGAGACTGAAACACATATATACACACACACACACACACAAACATTAGTAATGTGAGATCCACAGCGGTTGACAGGGAATTTAGTTGGAATGACAGTTTTTCTACTGCTCAAGACGAAGAGTAACAACTATTTAATTGACATTATTTGAGTGACACACAATGAAAGTTAATAATGACATCACTAACTATGCTAAACACACTTTATGCGTGTTTGTGTGTGTATCTGTCCCCAGGCTCAGTGAGCAGTCAGATTTGTCTCCTATCTCTCTTACAATGTTAGTGGAGTATTCATTGCAGACTGCTCTCACTCTGTAAGTACACACACACACACACACACACACGTATATTGAGATGAATCCAATCGTAGGCACAGAAGAGCTCGGTTTAGCCAGAATATTTTTGGGCTCAACCTCTGACCTTACCTACAGGGTCAAAGAGCCAGGCCTTGTCCACTTCAGTGGTCATGTGACCGGGGAGTCAGCCATGTTAAGTGAGGAGGACATCGGCAGCTTGATGGACTTCACCTTTCAGGTGAGGACACTCTGACCTTTGATGGCTTCTAACCCGACATCTGTTAACATTCCGTCTCTCCTACAGGTCGACGTCATCGGGAAGCCGCTAGGTCACCTGGGAAACTTGGAGGTGGAGTTTGATTGGCCGCAAGAGGCGTCAAATGGGAAGTGGCTGTTGTACCTGACAGAGATCCGATTGGAGGGAACCTCAGACCATCGTTGTGTTCCCCCTGGCAACATCATCAACCCCCTCAACCTCACGGTAACCACAGCAACGCCTCCCTCCTGTAACCACCCTAATCTCACCGTCCATTGCGCGAAGGGGAGAATTCATTTATAAAATGTATTCCTGTACGATTACTAATTACCTGGTAATCTAATTAGTAATTGTAACGTAATTGCAACATAACAATAATGTAATCAGACACACACACCAAAATATATATATATATATACAGTATATATGCGAAGTGATTTACAGTCAGGTGGTCAAAATCCTGACAATAGGGAACAAAATCCTGATGGGGAAAGGGAGAGGCCGCAGCATCGCGGACTCACAAGTGTGAGGGGGTCCCCAGAGAAACACGGCTCTAAAATCGCTGCTATCTAAACAGAGACAAACCAACTGATCGTTAGGATGACTCTAAGGATCATCAAAGTAAAGAGCGCTAATCACTGAGTCGGACCGTATTTACTCCCTCGGTGTTTAACTCATGCACGTGTAACCTGATTCCATCCATTACATTATATTAATTACATTACACAATTAGAAAACAGCTAAATGACATTACTCCCCCAGCTCACCTTGTGTAACCATGGAAACCTGTCATATTTGATCATGACCCAATCAGCTGTCGGAGGACGAGAGGGGAAGGAGGAGTAGTCTGGAGGAGAAAGGAGAGCAAGGAGGAAGAACACCAGCAGCCCTGAACCTGCAGGGACAGAAGAGGAAGTCCTACACACTGGTACACACACTGGAACACACACACGTGGTAACACTTTATTGTAATGTGAATGAAGACGTAAACGATTGTGAACTTGTGTTTACAAATGATGCAAAGAGTTTCTTCAGGCATGTGAACAAACATGATAGTTATAAACCATCACCCTCCATGATGTTTGTCACATGTTCATGAGAATGTGGTGAGTCAAGTGGGTCTAGTTCTCACACTATGAGAACCATTTCAGCTATGGGACAGGACTGAACTAGGTGGCAGTATCTGAAGGAGTGAGGAAGACTTTCAGATGAACAGACAGACTGAAACGTCCAAGCAGCTCCACGGCCTGTGTGTGTGTGTGTGTGTGTGTAGGACTGTGCGCATGGTGCTGCTCGCTGTGTGAAGTTCATCTGTCCACTCATCGACATGAAGAACTCAGCCACTCTGAGAGTCCGAGCGAGACTGTGGAACTCCACTTTGACAGAGGTAAAGGAAGACGCTCATTATGCTACGGACCGGGTCCTGCTGGATTCACCTCAGGGAAGACATGTGCAAGGCAGCAAGATAGAGCTCAGAGCAGAGAGCAGAGCGGAGATGTAGATTATCGTGTGCAGAAATCAAAAGATTAAAGATCTTATATGCAGCACAGACACAAACATCCTCATTTAGAAGAATAATTCTTGCAGTCTTCTTGTTCTGTTGTATAATACATATTTGTGTGTGTGTAGGATTACCTCGAAGCGTGGAGTGTGTGGGTTGTGGGTCGAGCCACTCTGAAGCTCCAGACAAACAAACCGACGGTCAGCATGGAGACTCACAGCACAGAGGTACAGACCTTAGGTTTGTTACATCCCATAATATTAGAACAGTGTGGAGCCAGTCTGGACCACATCGCTACAAAGCTACGGACTTTACCAGGGTCCCCTCACCAACAACATGGCTGAAAGATGCACTGGTCTGCAACCGTTGCTCTGTTTTAACCATTTAAGAAGGTAATTTAGCAGCAAATTTTAAACAGAATCAAAGCAAATCAAATTAAAGGCAATTCGGAAAAAACATTTTCGAAGATACATGACAAACGAGGATTTATCTTTTTAGACGGACAGACGGACAGACAGGCAGACAGACAATGGATACTTTATTAATCCTGAAGAAAATTCAAATCATCCGGTAGCTAATAACAACAAAACACCAAAAATAACAAAAACAACAAAAATAATGAAATAGAATCAGAAAATATATAGAACAATATAACATATATATACATATATAATATAATATAACACCATATAATATATAATAAAATGTAACCAACCAATGTAACAATATAAAATAATATACATATATACACACACACACATACATATACATACACACACAAATATATATATATACACATACAACAATACAGAGCTAAATATCCAAAGAGAAAGAGAAAGAGAGAGAGATCTGGACTCAGCCTAGATGGGACGGACTACCTGTCCCTTCTCTCCACCTTCTCCTCCTTCCACCTGCCGAGGTGAACTCTGAACCCACGAACTGTTCTCCGACTTCAACCTTACCGACGTTCACATCATTCTTGACTTGATTTACAGCCTTAAAGTTGTTTTGTTTGTGGTAAGAAGGTCAAATTTAAATCTCTGAATGAAGATATGTCTGCAAACCTTCAGTCCGCTTGCTGAATCCCCCAGTCTAATGGAGCTGCTCCCCATTGCAGACCAAGGGCCGCGTCTTCAGACGCTAATGGAGAGGTGCTGCACTTCTTTCTTGGTGTTGCATGAATGTGATCGTGTACTTCAGGCTACATGTCCCCCACACCTTCTGGTTGGGAGACATTGTGGACCTCCTCCCAGGGGCAGGAACGCATGCTGTGTCTCAGTTTTGTGGACCTTCCTCTCCCCTGTAGTTTGTGGTGGACATTCGTCCTGAGACGAGGGTGCAGGTGGAAGCCAGCAGCCCCCTATGGGTCCTGGTGGTGTCGATGCTGGCTGGAGTCGCGCTGCTGGCTGTCATCGTCCTGCTGCTGTGGAAGGTAAACGTAATGAAACTTATCATCAGCATCTTACAGATAATCGGCAAATCGTAAAGGAATCGCCGATCTGACAGATGCTGAAACGCAAGACATCCACTTTAAAATGAGGGGTAATAATGGCGGACGGCCACTCCCATCATTCACTAGGTAACGCTCAGCAATGTGACCGGTAATCGCGGACGTTTCCAAACAAAAGAACACGGCAACAGCAATTTTGAGTTTTTTGAGTTAACTTGTTATTTTACTGTTACTTCCTTCACGGGCAGTAGCTGTGCCAGGCATTTGTTTGTTTATTTATCCATTTATTTACCTGGTTTCTACGCTAACTATTTTAGCTAACTACCGCGTTAGCATCGGCCTTCGATTGCCACCACAGAGAAAACCTTGGATATGTGTGCAAAATGGGGAGCATGCGCAGGACAGCCGTTTAGGAGGGACGTTGATATCATCGTCCATCCATTTATCCACAACATGTTGGCAGTGGTGCCTCCCCACCCCCGCTCTCTGGGCCGGTGAAACAAATGAATGAGCGGCCGAGACATGCCCATCATCGCAATTAAATATATTTTCTGATCTAAATAAATAAATAAGAGGAAGACTAATGAATAACAAAATACCAGAACTTACAAACTTTATTCATGCCACAAATTGATTCCCTCTCTGAGTTAATGGCACCTACACCAGCACTAATTACGTAATAATTACACATGAAACAAAGCTCCACATTCAGAATCCAGACATGAACTTGACATGGCTCTTCCTCCTGAATTATAAGTCCCAATGTGTGTGTGTGTGCGCGCGCGTGCAGTGTGGTTTCTTCACCAGACACAGGCCGTGGCAGGTACTACATCAGGGGAAGATTCTGGCCAAAGTGGAGCAGGAGCAGCAGTACCACACCACCTCTGATGGCTTCCTCATCCAGGATGTCATCACTCCCTCAACAAACAGCACCACGCCAAAACACTGGTTCACCACCTGGTCTGGGGCACAGACCTACTGAGGGACACACACACACACTGACTGTATCCATGTAAATGCCTTCCTTAACTGGACCAAACCAACACACTGCCATTTCTTACCTGTTTGTGTGTCTGCCTGTGTGTATGTCTGTGTTATAGCTTGAATTAGGCCCAGAATCTAAATCTTATTATGGTTTATTATCATCTAGTATCAACATCAACATTTGGTCGTTATAATAACTACAGCTGCTCTTAACCAGGACAGAGCGATGCCTCCCATCATTCAAATTTACACTGGAAATACAGCAGAACTGAAAATCGTCAACCATGAAGGCACTAAAGACGGTCCTCAAAAAACAACAAAAAAAACCACCCCAAAACCTGCAGCCACGTTGTCATGGAGACAAAGAAATCACTATCATTGAGCACGGCCTAACAGAAACGATTTCACATACTTTTGGACATGTGAGTCCAGAACATGCCAGCGCTACCACATGCACACACAAACAAATGTACGGATTCAAACACACAGTGTGCCACAATGACAAAGTGAAAACTGCATTTTAAAATGTGTTTGAATTTATGAAACATATCTCAAGCGAAGGCCCTTTGTTCACACAGGGATTACCGCTTCATGTGTTCTCGTGTTAGGAAGTGACCTAGTGACCGCCTGTTATAGTGGTGTGAGGGAGAGAGAGAGAGAGCGTGTGAGCCGATAACGCTGTGTGTCAAATGGCAGTTGTTGAGGTGAGAGCAGTTTGGAGTGACAGTGCGGTCAGGATCCACTGCTTCGTCTCCCAGTGCGTCGCTGACGAGCGTCCTCGTTGCGTGATGCTACCATAACCACGGTTCACCATCCATCCAGAGAAACAGAGTATTTCCAGTCCATCAGGGATTCATCTGAGATACATCACCAAAGTCTGAATGATGATGAAAATATGTCACTTTTTTATTCTAAAAACATTTCTACAGTTCTGTTTGTCGTTGTGGCTTACTGTGTGATTAATAATGAAATGTGTGTGTACTATTGAACCAAAAATCCCAAGACAAGACAAAAAAAACTATAATAGAAATCATAAAATATTGAACAAAGCAGGAATATTGCTGATGTGAAGTGATGGAAAAATGAATGAATACGAATAACCAACAAATGTTCTCTGACCATAAGCAGGAAGAGCTTTGTTTGTTTGTTTACTTGTTGTAGCTTAAGTGAGCTGAGGATCTACTTTGATTTTATGTTCATGTTATCACAGCACATCAAGTGTTTATGTGAAGGGAAGGATTTAACAAGGACTCCCTCCCTATGTCATTCCATTCAATCCACCAAAGATGAACTGTTTAACAGTGAATGGCTGAGGAGTCATACCTGCTGGGCCTGATGAGAGCGCCTGGAAGTGTTGTCTGTGTAACGTGATGAGGGGTCTTAAAATGTCTTGTGCATTAAAGTCTTTTTGTGACATTAGACGTGTGAGCGGATCAGTTAAATTGGAACTTTATTCATACAAAAATATTCACACACACACACAGCTCTGCCTGGGATTCATTTCCATGATGCATAACTGCTCAAGAGACAGACAGACAGAGAGACAGAGGGTCTCTACGATACAGATAGGTCCCACTCATCCTCATCTTCATCCGGGACGAGGTCCGAACAGGAGAACTCATTCACCTGAGAGAGAGAGAGAGAGAGAATTTTCAAAATACAAAATACTCTATTTTACTTTGATTGACTTTCGGACCCTTTATTTTGAAATTTATTTGGATGCGATGAAAGCTGAGTGTGGTGGTGGGATTGGTTTTGGGTGTTTGTGTTTGCGTGTGTGTTTGTGTTTGGGACACTGTGGTGCCAAGGCCTGAGTGGCAACTGGACACAGGTGTGTCTGGTTGCCAAAGCTGTTTAGGCTCCTGTCAGCATAAAGACAAGGATCCATGATCATGGACCAATATACAGTATAACAGAGAGACGGAAAAGAAAACACACATTCTCCTGAGTGTGAGAAAGAGAGAGAGGACTCTATTCATGACATTTTGGAGGAGCCGAGGTAACCATAAAAATAATACCACACAAATCCCCTCACAAAACTTTCCAGCATTCCAATTTCCAAGCCAATAAATATCAGTGAAGGCCAAGACAAGACATACAGATTTAAACATTTTTATGTAAACGCTTTAGGTTTACCTGAAGGATGCCCTCTATCTGCTCAGGAAGGAACTGCTCACTGTCCTGTCTCACCTCCACCATCACTTTACCATTATCTACAGATAAACACACACACACACACAGAGAAAGAGAGAGAGAGAATGTCAGACAGACAGCTGTGTGTTGTTGTTTTGAAGGATGCAGACGGTTTGGTGGTCCATGTCTCACCCAGCACAATGACAAGGACACTGGTGAAGGCCTGAACTAGAGCTGCATGTCTCACGGCTCTGTAGAGTCTGCGACGTCTCTGAAGGAGGATGTCTGGACCTGCAGAGACAAGGTCACAGAGAGAGATAAAAAGACAGGACGAGTGCGAGACAGGGAGAAAAAACAGACAAAAAGAGGCAGAGGGAAAGTGACAGAGAGAGAGAGAGAGACCAGGAGATGGGGAGACAGAGACAGACAGAGAGAACAGGGACAGACAGAGAGAGACCAGGAGATGAGGAGACAGTGAGAGAGGGAGCTGATGAGGACTCTCTGGTCGTTCAGAGGACAAATAAAGTGGAATCTAATCCTGTCCTTCATCTCCTCCCCACTTCACCTTCCACACTTTACTCCTCTCTCATTATTCCTCTCTTCCCCCACCTTCTCCTCTCCCTCACTTGTCTCGGTGAAGGTGTCCTCCATCACAGCAGTCCCTCTGCTCGTCTGTCCATGTTGAGGGAAGGACAGCTGAACCACACAGCCGACGCGAAGTGTCCTCTCGCCCTCCTCCTCCTTATTACAGAGCTCCTTCAGCTGAAGAGGAGAACCACAACTTGGACTGAACTCCTGCAGCCACACGCCCACTTCACGCAACGATCGGCTGCTTGTGGTGAGGTGTGGGAAAAAAAGAGAGACCAACTTCTCTCTCACATTCGTTTTTCTTTGTGCTCCACAGAGAAACATAAAAATGAAACTAGACTGTTTACAGTCTTGTAAACAAAGTGAAAGCTTGTGCCGTTTCCCTCCTTTATCTCATTAAGAACAAAGACACACACATTTCTGTTTTCCACAGACGACTCAATGATGTTAATCATCAATAATACACACTCATAGCATCACAGAGGTCTTACTACTCTCTGGTTTCTGGGAATACTTTGGCTTATTTTTGATGAAGATGCTCAGAATGGTTCAAAGTTAGGACAGACACACACACACAAACCCCTTTCAAGCTACGGCCTTCGGTGTTGTTACCGTGATGATGCGTGAGGACCAGCCATTGAATCCCAGGCAGTGATTGGCCAGCTCCACACAGTGGGCGTGGCTTAAAGGTCTGCTGCTATGTGGCATGAAGGAGGGGGTCTGCTTGGAGCTGAGCCTCACCTGGGAGAAACACACAAATACACACACAAACCTTTACTTCTTCGGTGTGTGTGTGTGTGGTAATGCATAAAGTTGTCTGTGTTTTTGTGAATGGTTCCACTTAAGTGTACTGATGAGAGCAAAAAGGCCAGGGTTTGAACCTTGAGCGCTTTGTTATGGAACAGCTTGCGCCCATCTGTCTGCCGTTGTGCCTTTGAGGCCTGAGCAGCAGAGTAGAACTTGACCAATGCGTAGAACCCAGGCGGGGCCAGCGGGGCATTTGGACAAACCTTCAGCAGGTAGAGAGGACCAAAGGACGAGAAGACGCGGCTAAGCTCCTCCTGCGTGAGACAGAAGACACACTGTTGGTGATGCCGATCGGACGACGTAACCGATGATGACGATGGAAAATCAATGTTTTAAATGGACACATTTTTAGGAAATGACCTTTCTGATTTCTAATACGCTTCAATGAAGCTTAGCAAATATTTTCCTTCTGCATCAACACGTAAATGCCGTGCGCATTATGTCACTTATTTCGGCTTCAGTCAACGCCGTGGTCATGCCCAACAACACACAACAGTTTAAAAAAACAATCACAGTCTGCAGTCCGACACGGTCGCAAAAGAGGTTATGTGTAAAAGTTTCCGCAGACCCAACGATTTGAAAGGATGGGAGTACAAAAACAAAACAAAAATACTGGTTTGTACACTCTGCAAAGTTTGGATGCGTTATGAGGCACACAGGCGCTGATCTGGATGATGGAGGACCACCACAAAAAGGTAACCGGTACTTGATGTGGACACCAGGGGCTACAGAGAAACTTGGATTTGTTCTGAAGTTGCACTGCTGACTTCAATAATTGTCCCTCTTTGTCTGAGTTTTGCTCTTTAATATATTAACCTTTGTTTACATGCTGTTTTGTGCTGCATTACTCAGAGACATATAGTTGTCACAATACAATGAACGGTGAAGAGGATTGAGCGCCCTCTGCTGGACTACAAGGCAAACCACGTGTAGACTGTAAATACAAAAAGAGACAGCCCTGACAGAGAATAACTAAAATTGAAACATACACTGACTTTAGTATTTAAGAATTTCTAGGCAATGGAGTACTCACATATAATTCAGTTTCAGTGTGCGTGGCCTCAAGGTCCCAGATGAGCAGGGTCTTATTGTTCTCCACTGGAACCTGGAACTCCAGGACATCCGCCTCCACATCCATCAGACCTGTATAAAGTATAAAGTACGTGGCGGTACACTGTGAGTATAAAGTACGTGGCGGTACACTGAGCATAAAGTAGGTGACAGTACACTGAGTATAAAGTATATCACAGTACACTGTGAGTATAAATTATGTGATGGTACATTGAGTATAAACTATATGACAGTCCAATGAGTATAAAGTAGGTGAAAGTACACCGTGAGTATAAAGTATGTAACAGTACACTGAGTATGAAGTGTATGACAGTACAATGAGTATAAAGTAGGTGACAGTACAGTGTGAGTATAAAGTATGTGACAGCACACTGAGTATAAAGTATATGACAGTACACTGTGAGTATAAAGTACGTGACGGTACACTGAGTATAAAGTAAGCGACAGTACACTGAGTATAAAGTATATGACAGTACACTGTAAGTATAAAGTAGGTGACAGTACACTGCGAGTATAAAGTACGTGACGGTACACTGAGTATAAAGTATATGACAGTACACTGGGTATAAAGTATATGACAGTACACCGTGAGTATAAAGTATGTGAGAGTACACTGTGAGTATAAAGTAGGTGACAGTACATTGAGTATAAAGTAGGTGACAGTATACTGAGGATAAAGTATATGACAGTACACTGTAAGTATAAAGTAGGTGACAGTA
>OMNV01009726.1:32829-43313 GCA_900303265.1 Brotula barbata | reverse complement strand
AGCTGCAGATTGGTTAAAAAGGATGCGTCTGCAATTACGCACGTATGTTTGCAGATGAACTGGGAGACCAGTTTACGTCACACAGCGAGTACAATGAACAATTAACGATTAAAAATATCCCCACAACCCCAAAAAACATCACTGAATGCGTAAATCCACAAAGATGTTACACGTAAACAAACAGAAATGCAACATTTGTCTCACTTAGTGCAGCAGAAAATGTAGAATGTAACATCCATTTTCCTTCAGCTGAAACTAATGCTCATCGAGGTAATAATGACGTCTAAATTGAACGTTTAAAGTTAGAATTCTTCACATCCATTTTCTAAAAAGGCGATTTGCTTTCTTTACAATTTCTCGGTGATTTTATTGGACTTTGGCCTGACCTCTCATCTACAGTACTGCTGTCTCAATCTGTGCGTCTCCCTGGAGTTGCCTCTTTATTTTTAATCATAATTTTACCCGTGTCGTAGAATAGATCAAGTTGTGGTTTAACGTGAGCTGTGTCTATTTTGACAGATGCAGATTAAAGACGAAGTTTTTATATGTTTAAAAAAAAATCAAAGGCGCAGCTGACACAGACGCTTTTGTCTTTGGCGTTTGACCCAAAACAGCGAGGGAAGCTGTGCGTTTTCAGGAATGTAGCGGAACGTTTCAGGGAGAAATCACACCGAACAACTTCTACAGGCTAAAAAACCAGGGCAACAATGCGTTTCCGCGTCAGGGAACTCTCAAATGCGGACCAACAGCGTCCGTGGCGATCACTGTGCTGTTTGAAATTACATCCATAAGCAAAAGTATAGGGCCATAATTTTTAACAGCAAAAAAACTGAAACAGTATCCATTTTATTCGTTTTATCACTACGTTTTCCGCTATAGGAAGTGAAATTAAAAGTGCACTTATTGCTGTGAGGCCACTCGGGACCCCTGAGGGTCCTCGGGCCCCACTCAGGAACATTAACTGTACGGCGTTGGTTTGTTTTCTAAATGCAAAAAAAATAATAAAAAAATTGCCACGATAATGAAAAAAAAGTCTACATCTCGTAAACATTTTTTTTGTTTGTTTGTTTCATTTGCGTTATTAACAGCTTTCTGTCACACGCGTTGAGTTGTGCTCGTCCTGTGGTCTCTCTCTCTCTCTCTCTCTCTCTCTCTCCGTGCTACGTCCTGTTATATTGTTGATGGTGCTCTGGCGGCCGACATCCTCCTCATTGACCTCCGTCTCCCTCTCTGCCTTTTCCGTCTCATGAAAAACGATTCCAGCACTCTGATTGAATTTTATTCCTTCCTGACCCGCTCTATCCTGCGAGGGCGCCATCAATCTTTTGACTAACACGACGTTTGTTTATTAGGCCTATACTTGGGAAAGTATCTAATGACTTTTATGAGCCTGATTATAGTTGCTGCAATCGGAGAGGCCAGAGAGACAAAGGCAGTATTTCATAGTAACTGTACAGATCGTGTAATACTTTTTTTTTTTCCTCCTGTTTTTGTTGTTCTGCTGGTGGTTCGGATTCAAACCCACGGCCTGCAGCCTATCACGGAACGTTTTGTTTTGACGGCTTGTTGCTCTTACAGTTGCTGCTATGTTAGATTGCGAGCTTGGTGTTGCAGGGGTGGATTTATGGAAACATTTCGAAAAGGATTTTCTATGCAAAGCAGCGTTTTGATTGTAATATTTCTTATAGATAGCGTGCAATACGTTTCTGATTCATTCAATCACTGCTATATTACTTAATTTGTTTTCAGTGGAATGAATTCTTTGATATCACATTCATATGTATTATTATTCTATGTGATTGGAATAATTGGAATAATGTAATAATGTTAAAACACACGTTTTAATTAAACTGGTTTGCCGGTTAAACTAGTATATTATTATAATTATCCTTTTTATTATTGTAGTTGTTATTATTCTTATTAATTATTATCATGATTATCATCATGATTATTATTATCAAGATTGTCACACGCCGCAGTCACGCAAACTTTTACGCACACTTTAC
Source organism: Brotula barbata (assembly GCA_900303265.1). Taxonomy (NCBI): domain Eukaryota; kingdom Metazoa; phylum Chordata; class Actinopteri; order Ophidiiformes; family Ophidiidae; genus Brotula; species Brotula barbata. The sequence continues at coordinate 41,307 of OMNV01009726.1, read as the reverse complement.
GCACGGGTGTATCCAAGCGAAACTACCATAATATTTTTTTTTTGTCCATGCTGTGTGAATCATTTATATTCTAAATAAATATCTGCCTGCGCCAAATGAATATTTGCTAACTTTTACACTTCCAAAAATTAAATTAAATCAAATCACGTAATATGAAATAAACATGACGACAAGAGGACTGCACGAGGTCACACCAGTAAGTTTTTCAAAATTATATATACTGTATATATATATAATTATATAATAACAATAATAATAATAAGGGCAACAGATTATGTGGTCCTATAATGACATCATATTAGAGCGTCAGTTTAGTACTCATCATTGATGAGTGAGTAACCCCTGATAAAATACACACACACAACGCGCGCGCACACACACACACACACACACACACAAACACTGCATATATTTGTATATACGCAGGTAACCAATATAAACATCAATCTGACATTTGATCATCCGACGAAGATATTAAAGAATTTAAATCTCAGTCCACCCCTTAAATATCCACACATTTTGCACAACAGTAGTCGTGCAAATATAGAAACAACTTTTACTCTTTACACTTTCTATTGGTGGTGAGACACACGCAGCAGTTGTGTCCCTTCCTAACTTGGAGCTTTAAGTGTGGAGAATTGAAACATCAAAACTGAAGTGACAAGGGCCACTATCTTTGGCATGTGTGGTATGATACTGAGTAAGCACTGGTATGCGCCAGTAAACACACCACGCAATCCAAAACAAAGTTGTGCTGTGAGCAGGCTGATTCCAAGTCTAAGGCCTCAGGTCAGCAACATCTCTAATCATCTGTTTTGGCGTTTCTAATATGACTATAAACATTTGATGAGAACGTTTAACGGCCTATAATGAAACACAAACACTCCATGTGCCAAGTGTTTGGACGAGCGCGCAAATTTACTTACGGCCTGAGAAAGTCTGTCACGTTTGGTTTAGATTTCCCCTTCAAATGAGCAGCGAAATAAAGTCCGCTCTCATGTAAACAAACAGTATAACACGGTAAAATAATTAAACGTGTAGTAGAATACACTCTGAGCGGTCATCATTTGTTTTAAAAAAAATATTTTGGTGTTGCAAGATTTCACTGCAACGCACGACAGTTATGGATATGAGCTGAATCTCTCATCGGGCTGCAGTGGGAGTCCAATCAGATTCAAAAAATGAAGTTTGTTTACTTCTCACACTCAACTAACCCGGGCCAGACGGAGTGAGAAAAACAACTAACCTACGAGAAAAGTCTGGAAGAAACGAGGCGCAACTTTAGCTCACATAAAATGACAATTTATTTAACAAACAAACAAAATCCTTCAAAATACTTTTCAACAAATGAACTTTTTTTTGAAATAGTACGGCGATATACACGTTCCCTTTTAACTTCTATAATGGAACATTTTCGGACAATTAAGGCAATTCAATTTAGAAACACTTTTTTTGGTGTTTGGTCCATAATATCCGGCTACAGTTTAGAAATAAATTACTATATGCAATTTACACGTCCATGAAAAAATGACAAAAACCATAACATATCACATGAAGCCAAAAGCAAAGAGAGACTTACGTGTTATTCGTAGTAACACTGTTCTTTATAAACCAAGCTCAAGTCTTTCTGTCTTTCTAGTCTGTCTCATATTAGTCCATGGTGTGGACAGGTTAGGGGTGGATTTTACTGGGAGAGTTCAAACGCCGTTGGAAACCTACGCGGCCTGCTTTGGTCAGAACTTGCTGCAGTCGTATACAAAAGCGCCCGAAGTGCGGTAGATGGACTGGCTGGGTGGGAACGACATCTGACAGCTGTTATTCCCGTTCACCGGCGAATTATTCAAGCCAATTCTTTGGGATTCAAACATCTCTCGGACAGAGTGGAAGTTCTGCTGCTGTGCTGGGTACGCCGCTCCCAGGTGGCCCAGGTCTCCGGCCTGGTTGAGGTACCATGAGGTCAGCCTCCCCTGGTGGGGATGGTGGGCCTCCTGCCCGGAGTTTAGATTACCGTGGCCCAGGGAGGACGAGGTGGTCGTGATTGAGTAATCTGGCAACGTTTCGTCCACGGTGGTGCTCGGTGCCAGGTGGCTCGATCGGTCCCCGGCGTATAAGCTCATGGCTTGCATGTTACAATGATAGGTCGCGTTGGAGGTAGTGGAGATGGAGTTTTGGTTACAGGGCGAACTATAGACTGACGTCTGACTCGGAGAATAGTTTAAGGACAAAGACGGTGTTATACCTGTCCTGGTGGAGGCGACCAGACTGGGGGCCAGCTCGGTGGGCCCTTGCGGAGAGCCCCGGAGCGAGGTCATGATATTGTCCACGCTGAAGCCCTGCGTCGACGCCTGGCCGTGGTGGTGGTGGTGCTCGGAGCTGTCCATGCCGATGGACCTGGTGGAGGGGATGCTGTGCGGGCTCCCGCTGGACATGCTGCTGCTGCTGTCCGGGCTCTCGATTTTGGGCACGGCGCTCAGTGAGGGCGAGTCGGCCTGCGGAGGCGTCACGGAGCCGTTCTCAGTCTTTATATCCTGGATCCTCACCGGCTGGGAGCCCTGCACCGGCTGCTCCTGCTCCCGGCCTTGCTGCCTCGGCGGCACGTCCTTCTGCAGCCGCTCTTCTTTCTCTTTCATCGCGTCCTTCTTCTTGAACCGCCGCCTTCTTCTCAAGAAGCTCCCGTTTTCGAACATGTTGTACGAGTCCGGGTCCAGGGTCCAGTAGCTGCCCTTACCGGGCTTTTTATCATCGCGGGGCACCTTGACAAAACACTCATTCAGAGACAGATTGTGCCTGATGCTGTTCTGCCAGCCCTGCTTATTGTCTCGGTAGAATGGAAACCTCTCCATAATAAACTGGTAAATCCCATTCAGGGTCACCTTTTTGTCAGGCGAGTTTTGGATAGCCATGGTAATGAGCGCGATGTAACTATAGGGGGGTTTCACCATATCCTTAGGCTGGGGTTGTGGGGTGTACGGTCCATAAGCCCGGGCCATGCTCGCAGGGTACTGATCATGGGCCGCGTGAGAGTACATGTTCATCGGTGCTGGCATCCCGGTGTATCCTCCACCGGCCGCTGCCCGGTAGTAGCCGGGGTCGCTGCTGATGTACGGCACGACGCCCAGGGAGTTGGGACTGGAGACGGAGTAGCGAGCCTGCATGTCTTCACTGTGATGTGGCGAAAATAAAACTCCAAAATATGCAGTCGAGGGAGCTCCGCTGCTGCGTCCACTGAGTGCTGAGGGTGCTCACTCAGATCACAAACACGAGCTCCTGTGGGCGCAGAGAGGAGGGGAAGAACGCGCAAAGGTCGAGAACAACAGTGCAGGATCTCAACGGTGTCTAAGCCGTCCCCATCTCCGCGTCTCTATGAAACGCACCGAATAAGTTTCTGCACATCCGTCACCGCAGGACTTTTGCGCAGTTAAATTCTTTCCTCTTTCTGCTGCCAGTGAGGCTCCTCCCCGAAGAGCGCGCAGGTCGTCCAATCGGAGGGGAGGCAGCGCGGAGAGCGCAGGAACGGAGCGACGCGCACGGCTTTAGAAGAACGGGAGGAGGTGTCGGTAACTCCCATTTCACTGCAGCCAGGAGTTCAACTCACATGTGCGCAATCAGACAGTCAGATTATAAAAAAAAGGAGGTTTAATCAGAGGGGGGCTAAGTGACACAGAGCGTTATCGAAACCCGCAATTTGATCGATTAATTAAATATGAAATGAAATGATGACGTTTGGTTAAAATCTCATCATTCATCTCCACTTTTGGTTGTTGATTTCAGTAAAAAAAAAACCAAAGCACCTAAACTGACTTTCCATGTATATTCCCTGATTTTTACAGTGCTTTGTTGCAAATTGAACCTTTGTTTAAAAACAATATGGAAATGAGAATTATCACTCCCTATCCAAAGGACACCACGGGAGCAGATGTCTGAGTGAGATCAAAGCAGGACAGAGGTTCACATCAGCGCCGGTGGGCGAGAAGTGCGATCCTCATTACAACAACGGGAATTAAGACAGTTTGGGCCGAGAGGGCGCGAAGGTGTGAGAGTTTATCCAAGAGCAGGAGAGAGAGAGAAAGAGAGAGAGAGAGAGACCAAATGGGACGACGGCCACACCACATGTGTCGATTTTCATTTCAAATGCTGCAACGTGAAGAAATATTTTCAGCCTCAGTAGAGAAGTTTTTTGTTTTTTTACTGTATCTTTTTTTTTGTAAATCTAAGATGAGATATTTCAATGGATGAATGGTTTTAAACGTGGATCTTTTTCTTTTCTTTTCTTTTTCTTTTGGAGAGGAGAGCTGAGAGAGTATTTGGAAGCCTCTGTGTCGCCCTGCTGTCAAAGGCGAGTGTGCATGAAGTTGTTAATGGCCATTGTGAGGCAAAGTTACAGAGCCAATATCGCTGTAATCCTCTGCAGGTCGTCTTAATTAAATGTCCGTGCAGTGGCCTGGTGCTCCGCCGGTTTCTCCTTACATGGACCCGGGCATGAACTTTTTCCACGGCCCCGGGCTGTTTACACAATCCACGACGGGCCTTTTACTTAATACCACGGCCTGCCCACCCAGGCCCCCTTAACGCTCTGTTATTAAAGTGATCCAAGAATAAAGCGCAGTGAAAAACTCGGCTGAGTGAGAACATCATCAACAAAACAACACCAACACATCTGATGCTCCTTTTTACATTTGTAAATACAATGTAAAGAGATCATTTTAGTTGAATGTTAAAGTTGCATGTCGTTACAAAGTAACGTGTTACACACCCGTACCAGTGTTAGCAAGGTTTAGGTTTTATTTTGTCCATGATGCGAATCAACAAACTGAATACTTTTAATGCTAATTCTATCAAATTAAACTGTTTTAATATTGTAAAATTAAAATAAAAAAGATAGTCAAACAATTTCGCCATGGTGAAAACTACAACTTCATATTATTGTATGTTAAACATTTTATTTCCGCGTGTGACGTTACTAATCATATCCAAGCGACTAGACTCTGGCACTGATATTGATAATAAGCAAAATGAGATTAAAACAAAACAAAAAACTCAATAGTTTGGAAAGAGAGAGGAGAGAGAGAGAGAGAGTGAGAGAGAGAGAGTGAGAGAGAGAGATTTGTCATACCTGTGAACATGGCTCCCTCTAGCGACGTGATGCAGTTTGTGTGACGATCTGAGAAACATCAGGCTGAAATGGAAATCAATCAATCAGTCAATTTGTCAATCAGTCAATTTGTCAATCAATCTATCTATCTATCTATCTATCTATCTATCTATCTATCTATCTATCTATCTATCTATCTATCTAATCATCTCTCTAGTTTGTAGTTTCTTTAGGATAATATTTATCATTCCTATAGCCTATCCTCTACCTCTGTCAAAATAAGCACTTGTGCTCAGGCTCTTGCCAGACAAACAAACCGAGATAAGGACCTCAATAAACACACACGGACACACAGAAACATACAAAGTTAGATGCATAACAAGTAGGATGCTGGAGTTATTGCTAAAAGTTAATATAAACAGTTTCTTCTGCCTCTATTGTCATATTTTGTATAGTTCTGTAATTAACTTGACAGTATTATCATATCATTCATTTTATCCAGAGGTACACTGGGTAATGCTGACGTCAATGCTCTTTAGCATGAGACCACAATCTGAGCAGCAGCTAGAGTACGCATAACCTAACTCTCTCATTATTACTCCCCCCCCTTGAAATCTGCACTACTTTTCAAGTAGAACACCGATTAATGAATAAAATTTTTACCTCGATACTGTACTGTACATCTGAATACTATTGTTTTTGCACAGTTGCATGAGAAGTCACTTACGGTGCAGTGCATCTTATAATCCACTGAATGTACCATCTCTTCCAAACAGTGTATTTCATTCTGCAAACAACACGCTACAACAATAATAAAAACAATAATGACAATAATTAATACACATGTGAGCAAATAAAATGATACAAACTATTTCAAAAGAAAGGAAAATAAATTCTCCCTCCTTGTGCTTGTGAGTTTGGGAACCTGGGAAATTGTGTTGCAGCTCATTATAAAGACACTACTGCCATCTAGCGGCCAGGATCAGTGCTGCATTCATTCACTGATTGACACCGAACACACGCCAGCTGGTGCTGCCACATTTGTGGCGTGTGTTTCACAAATCATACACACCTTAAAGAACACCCACAGGTCACGACAACTGGACTTGGAGCATCTTCGGTTTAGTTACTGTCATATTTACTGACCAGAAAGACGGAGAACGTCCACAGACATGACCACCACTACTCCTACAACTAATACTACTTCTACTACTATAATGGCCGTTGGCAGACTAATTTAATGGCGTGTTGCTGCCACCTACTGGACTGACTTCGCTCAGACAGGCCCGTTTTAAGGAGTTTTCTTTTGTATGAAACCCAAATGAGCACGCATCTACAGGTTGAGAACCAGAGTTCCTTAGTTTTCTTTCTCTCTTGTTGTTGTAGAAATGAAGGTCATATTTTACCAATATCTTACCTTATTTAACCTTTAGTTAGATTCCTGTCACAAAGACTGCAGGGCTGCCTGCTGGATGCACGCTGGACAGACGGAGAGCCTCTTTGTTTAGCACAAGTTATTATTTTCTCTTGTGTGTATCTTTGCCACGTGAACACGTCTGATTGCTTCTCTGTGACTCCTTAGAGGAATCAAGCCTGTCACAACCTCATATCACTAATGGCCCAATATCTGCTTTTTTGTCCCAGACGAGTACAAAATCAAAAAATATGTCTAAAAGAAGAAGAAGAAAAAACAGCATGGATCTCAAGCACAAATATGGAATGTATAAAAAAGCAATAAAGACCCAGAAAATGTGGGCTTGCACAAAAATCAGAGGTTGAATTTAATTTTTGTCCCTACTTTTTTGTGTGAGACCAGAGTGAAATCTGATCAGCAGTGTGAACCATTTATAACATTTACATATACTGAAGATGACAGACCTGGATGAAATGCCAAGCGCGTGTTGAAGACTGTGCCACTTCAATCTGGACTTCTCAGAATAGACTCATAATTCACCCATATGCTGATACCAGAGTCTGAAAATAAAAATACACTACAGAGTGATCTGGGCCAGATTTTTGACATCTGTCAGATATAATTAGGGTGGAATCGAATACATCACCCCAGATCAGACTAGGCGGTGACAACTGAGAATAGTTTGGTGACTACTGGAGAGACAGTTGACAGCTCGGAAAGACGGCTACTGGGGCCAGGAAGGGCTAAAGGCTGCATCTTCAGAGAGACAAACCTCACTACAATTAACCTTCAAACGCATACCCACAAAGGGTGGCTTAGGGATGGTGGGGTGGGCGGTGAGAACCACTTGTGCTTAAAAGTACATAATAACAGACAAGTTCACATTGTCCTTGGACTGATTGCAATTCCATCGATCAGTGATGACTCAGTGCGGCTCTATGTGGGAGGAGCAAAATGCCGCAGCTTCAGCTTTCAATGTGACGAAAGATTTTAAAGTCTCTCTCTCTCTCTCTGGAATATAGGGACTCCAGGGACCACAAGGTCACAACGGCAGGCATTTGAGATTGGAACGGAAAGTGGAGGGCCCACACGGAGCTGGAGGTGGCAGTGTCTTGGCTGAGGCACGGGACGGTGATGTGAATGTGAACTTTGGCAATGGGATGCACAGGTTTGGGAAGATTTCCCAAACCGCATTACAATAAGGCCCAGGGCGAGAAGAACAAATGAGATTTGACCACGAGTGCATGAATATGACTTCTTTTTTTCTTACAAAATTATGTGAATTCATATGGAAGGGATGCATGGTCTTTGAAGGTTTTGTGTTGGATGAGAACCACTTGTGACCAAATGCATTCCTGACAAACATACCATCCATTTTCTGGACTAATTTTCTAATTTCCAATGGAAGAAAAAGTGCACTAAGATTAATAAAATTCAAATTATATATATATAAATAATATTCTTAATGAACAGGTTAAAGTCCTTATTCCAAGTATTAAAGTTGACATCAGCTGGAATTTTCCCCATTGATTTTTTTGACACTTTCTATATTTTTCACCGGGGCTGATGATGATATTTTGTATTCTAAGATCAATTTTGGTGAGAAAACTTCTTTTTAAAAACCTCTAGTTTACTGAATTTTGTCTCTGCAACCCAACGGTAATTTAGAATTTAAAAAAAATACTCAGAACTGTTTGCCTCTGTGCCACTTTTCACCACAGGTAAGAGGTTAAACAACGAAATGGTTGTAATTCTTAATAATGAACGAAAGGTGGCGGTAAAATCACATAAAAAACATTTCCGAGACCAGAGCGGGACTTTTTCTTTCTTTCTTTCTTTCTTCCTTTCTGTCTGTCTGTCTATCTTTCTTGTGACATTTAGAGAGAAAATTAACAAACTCACACATTTACTGAAGAAAATTCCCATTTGTTTCAACTGCCAAGGTGGTCGATGATGATACAAAGAGTATTTC
>OMNV01009726.1:0-24686 GCA_900303265.1 Brotula barbata | reverse complement strand
GTAAATATTTACAGTGGATCGCAGGTGTAAAGAATGAAGTTGAGCCTAAGCGTACCAGTGGAGGGATAATGTAAGTAATGTGTGCAATCAGATCCACTGAAGGTTTGTTGTAATCTCAGATAATTTCTTTGCCGTGCCCCATGCGGCCTCGCCTACCTGATTATGTTACTGCAACACTGGAACGGTTTAAGAGGTCATCGTTTGTTTTGTCAGTAAGCAGTTCAACTCACAGGTATGTAAATAAGTGACAAGACAATGCGGCCGCATGTTTGTGAATCCATCAGTCAAAGCAAATTAGACTTTGTCTCCCAGCGTGAGCGGCATAAACAGAGCCGACGTTCAGTTTCCACAAACTTTTGCTTTCATTTATTTTCCTTGGATTATTAAAAAGTATAAAAAGAAGGCATGGAGGCATACTGGACGTTGTTTGATCATATTAGTAGCCTTATTTTGTGATAGGTCACATTTATAAATATTATTATTAATAAAGACGTTGATTATTTTCTTTGCGAAGTCTCGTTTTTATCTAAATACAAGAGCGGTTCCGTTCATTAAAAGCAAAGCTAATGACACATTGATTACCGAGATGTCTGGTTAGGCATCTCCGTAACGTAAACTGTTGCTGCTAATTGTGCAAGATGTCTAAAAATAACCACGCCGGGCCGTCAACCCGATGTTGCGTGAATACATCTGAAAGGCCGTGTCCCTCCCTGCACGCAAACAAAGACATTTGCGTGCGACGCAGCGCATAATTTGAGATGTTCAGATGTTTTGTCGGAAGATTATGTAGCTCAGCCTAAAAAAGATCGGTCGGAGATGGGTTCTGATGTTCAAAATAGAAACCGAAGTTCACGTTGATTCCAGCAATTCCCATCACGTTATTTATGGCAGCTGTTTGTTTATTCTCCTCGTACATTTCTTCCCACCTCAAAGTGTTTCATCAGCCAGTAATTACAGTATTTTGACAGCCCTGTTTTGGAAGCACTTTTCCAGTGTCTCAAGATGCAACTGGACTGTTATGGGTTTGCACAAACATGTGTGTGTTCTTAGTAATCACTGTGCAGGTCACACTCCGTTGCACTGTTTCTTCACACGGCAACATAGCAACATATCTGTGTTTGCGTGCTTCGTCGATTGAATTAATTGCGTCTTGCTTAAATATAGGTGATCTCCACGCCAAAAGTGTAACATAATGGCTGTGAAACTCAAGTTGGGTCATGTCTCCTGATAGAAAAGTAGCAATAAAAGATGGAATGATAGCAGGCCCTTGCGTGTAGCTGCTTAGGAAGTTTCTATTTTGGTCTGGGTGAAGCGAATGAGCTGCCAAGCAGTAGTATAGAAGTAGTATTAAAAAAGAGAAGAAGAAGCAGGAGAGGTGAACTGTGGGTGAAGAAGAAGTGTGGACGCTCGTCATGCTTTCTCATCGCACCTCTGTCCTTAATATGAAGCCGGGAAGGGGGGTGAGGGGGTGGGGGGATCTGGTTTGGTATTCCGGAAATGGGACGCACATGTACGTGGATTCAAGCATGAAATAATTATCAAAGTAAAAAGATTTCAGTACAGACGATTGTTGGCACGGCGCCCGGGATGTGACTTTTCGTGACACGGTGCAATTACCAAACAATCAGTCTGTGATAGACGATGGAGATGACAGGTTTAAAGGACCGTTTATAGGCCGGGAGTACTCATTAAGGGAATATTCACCTGAATAAGTCTGCACATTTCAGAATTTTACTACATATGATATCACACACACACACACACACACACACACACACACATACATATATATATATGAGAGAGAGAGAATTAAGTACTGGTAAATTACTGGGAACCCATTAATCTCTCATAAAATGTCATTTAGAAAAATTATCTGAATTTATAGAGATGTTGTGATAAAGTAAATCCATTCTTGTAATCTTTACTTTTTTACACCATGGAATTTTTGAACTCCCTTAAAATTTTACTCTGGATGTGTAGGATGTCGTTTTACCCAGATTTCCCCAGAATGCACCTTGATATATTGGTATGTTCGGGACCTTTGGGCTCTTTATCTTAGTTTAAAAGAGAGAAAAAAAAACGAGAAATCTATTTTATTAAAGAATAATTTGCCACAATAAAAGCAAACATCTCCACTTCAATTATTTTGAAATTTGCCAAGTGCCACAGATGTCCCTCATGCCTCAGTTTGAGCACCGCTGCAGTAGTCTCAGTGGTTCAGCTGTTGCCGTTTTGCATACATTATCATTTTAATATTTTTAAACAATGCTAAACCGCACGCAGAACATTTGCCAATGGGCACCGGGGAAGATGTTTGCAGATACCACAAAAAAAAAAAGAAGAAAAATGAGAAAAGAGGAATTGTAGCAGCGAAGAACTCTGAAATGCGACTATCTGATCTGCTTTTGTATTTGGGACCGACAGAGAAGAGAGTTACAGACACTCAGGTCTTATTGTGTTCCAGCTGAAACCGGGCTGGGATGAAGAGGAAGGGCCCGGCTTCACACAAGCCATCTGGGTGAGCGCGCCACTTAACTCCTCTCTCATGTTTAGACAAAAAGGGGGAATGATGTAAACACTGCCAAGGAGGGGCTGAGATATAGGGACACGGCACAGCCTGCAAATGGACGAAGCATTTCCACACACAACATTAAACCAGCGTGAGTGATAACAGAGAGCATCATCATTTATTCTCTCTCTTTTTGTCATCCTATCATTCCTTTTTTTTGCATTTGCACTTTTGAAGGAAATGATCCACTATTAACCCACACGGTAAACCTGGATTACAGTAAAGACGGCACATGAACAAAAGGCTTAAACACTGAAAATGGAAAATAATATTCTTTCCTCTTTAGGTTGTCAGTGTGTGATTTATATGGAACTTTATGTGTTGGTTGTTTCCTTGCCTGTGGAGCGTTTGGGGTTTTTTCCTCCAGGGCTTCACACAGGTAGGATGGACGATAGAACGAGGAACAATAGTTTACAGTAGAATACGAGGAAATTACCTTTTTTTTTTCCTCATACGAGTCATTTTTTGCTGGAACAAAAAAAAAATTTAATTTATGACATGAGTGGTGTTTCGTTTGTAACAATTATGCTCACTTAAAACTAAAAAAATTAACCATGAAATAAGTTTGATATTCAAGTAATCTTCCACTACAGGTTTTTTCATATTTTGCCACGCTCGCCAACTGGGATCAAAGTTTGTCGTTCTGACACGACCTCAGATGTGATTTAGCTCATATTTTACAGACACAGTGACCTGAAAAGAAACATAAACTTAAATATGCGCAATGTCTCAATCGCACTTCAAGTTTAATCATTACGGATTTTCAGTTTTATGGATTCATTGCTCCTGTAATCTGTTTTTTTTTAAGATTGTACTGCATTATATAAAACTTTCAAGGACGTTGTCATAATTTGAATCAGTATTTTTCAAGGATAATCACGTGGTTAACTTTACAGTAGAATATTCAAATGTTGTGCCTCATTAGTGAGGCACAGAATAAACAAACGAATAAACACACGTTCGTCAACATCATCCATCCTCCATTCTCTTATTGTGACGGACAGTTTCAATCCCGTTCCATTTTTGTACTCAAGGCCGATGAGACGCAACCAAAATAGAAACATTTCAAAGCCGTACACAAGCAAAGACATGTTCCCACAATTCCACTTGTGTGTGTGTATAACCGACAGCGCATGGCTGTATTGGGCAAAGTGAGTCAAACACAAACATATGAGATACAACGGTTCAAAGACAAGCTGTAACCACGGTGATCAAAGCCCAACTGTAACACAAGCTGATGTTTGCGATCACAATTTCAAGGCAAATGAGCCAAATTTCAGTGGAAATGCGTTTCCCCGCCGTGAAAATGCCCGCCGATATTCACACTGTTTGGTTTTGTTCCACCTTGTTTGCATGTTACGGGTCAAATGTCGACGCTGTCAGTTAGAGCGAACCGACGTGAGGGAGAACCTTTGTCAGACTTCTGTTACAAGCAAACAATTTGCCCTTATTTCCCCCTCTGATCAGGACGACTTGCACGAAGCCGAACATATTCAAAGTGACACAGCAGCAGCGGGAGCAGCCCAGAGGAACAAATGGAAAACAGGCGGCACAAACATTATGACAGAGCCTGTTAGGGTTGGATCCTGAAGGATCAGCAGTTTCTTTTTTGGTAGAAAATGAAACCAAAGTTAGCTCAGAAATGATAGTAAATATATTTTCATACGGCCGGGATGATGATATTTATGAAGAGCCACACAAAGGAGGCGTTGGCCTGTTGTTCCACCTGAATATTAAGAGGAAGGACATTTTACATGGCCTCTCAAAACTTGTAAAGCAGCGAATTACAGCGACGCTAAAATGACCCAAGCGAAAAACTTCAAGCTGTTTGATTTCAACGTTCACAAAAAACTATTTTAATCTGATGACGGCATTATGTCCTTTTTTTTTTTTTTTTTTTACCCCCAAACATCACGTAAACTTTTCGATGCGTCATCTCCGCTGAACATTAAGGCCTTGACTCACTGGACCTAGACGTTGAAAAGGTCAACAGGTTTGACTTCCTGCGTCACTTTTCCCACTCTTGTGTGAGACATGTCGTGTGTATTCAACCAGAGAAAATAACAATTTACATTGCTGTGTAATTTCAAAAACAAAAAGCTTGAATAAAAAGCTGTTAGCGAGGCTTAGCCTGCCCAGACCGTGCTTGACTTGTTCTGCTTGCTCCAGGTCTCATTCTTGCAGTCAAAAAAAAAAACAAAAAAACAAAAAAAACCTCCCAGTGACAGGATGCTCCTTGAAGCGTGCTGATATAACATCACCGTTACTACGTCTATAGAACCTGTTTGGGTTATTTACAAATGAAAGAAAAAGAGCGAGGGGAAAAAATGTCTCACAGCGAGACACTTCTCACAGAGACAACAAAGGGCTCTGCGTGCAAGAGGAGGAGGAACTCCCTTTAGGTGAGTGCCTGTAAAACGTAGGCTTTGCACGAAAGCAACACAGGTTTACCAGCACACACCTTCTTTACACCTACACACACAGGAGTCAATCAGAGGGCAATTGGCATTTTGTCATGAAGATTCAGGGCAATTACGTCTATCATGTTATTATTATTATTATTATCATCATATCAATTGGTAGCAGGAATAGATTTTCTCGGCAGATCACTTAAACGTCCCGTCTCCTTAAAGTAAGGGATTTTTAAAAGTATAGGCTACTTACTGATTCACTGCAGAGCCTTAACCCCTCCCGTGAGTCTGTTTGTTCTCGTACACACCGGCAGATCGTTTTCTGTCTTTTTCCCCGACGACACAAAGCCACGTTTGGATGTAAATGAACGAGGCTATTTGGATCCTTTATGCTTAAAGCGAAATAAAAGCGCGGTCTGTTTCTCGTGTGGTCTCTGCTGGATTCCATAAACAGATCTCCCAGGTGGTCCACGTACTGTATGTGTGTGTTTGTGCATTCGGTGGTGTGTTTGTGTGCGTGGCTGTTCAAGGGAGAAAGAAAGAGAGGAAGAAAGAAAGAAAAAAGAAAGAAAGAAAGAAAGAAAGAGGGAAAACCAGGCCTGGTGTGGAGGACAGCCAAGCTCTTATGGACGTTGGAGCGCTCTACGCAGCCAAATGCAATCTGACAGCAGACGTTAATGATATTTATTTCTAAGCCACACGCTTCCAGACCTGCTGTGGATCTGTTCTGTCGGCTGGACCTGATGCGAATGGCAAATGTTTACAGCATGTTTGATGAACGTGTGCGTGCGTGCGCGTGTGTTCTCGTCGGCGCGTCCCGTCGCCGTACGAGTGTGACGCGCTAATGGCTCCGTAGCGACAGTTTGGATACATACAGGTGAATTAGCCTGCTCCTACCTGCCATCGCTGCGAGATTAACAATCCGGGCCACGGTCCATATATCACCGTCCCCCTGGGCCCACCGCAGAGCCGCACCAGGTCAGCTCTCTGTTCAATGTCTAACAAGCAACCCCCCAGACCAGGATGAGACCACACCGACTGAAGCTCCAACACCAGCAGCCATTTTCTGGGGTTGTTTTTTCTTTTTTTTCCCCCCTTGTAATGAATAACTCATTTGATGGGGCAGAATTTGTTTAAATTTCAAATCTGGAAGTAATCTGCCATGAAATTCGATTCACGATGGAAATGGCATTTTTGGGGAGCGAACGCTTTCAAAGCGAACGCAGTCGCACGTTGTTTAGCCGTGCACACGCAGGCTCGCCGTAACGTGAATAATCAAACAAAACCTCCGCTGCCTGATTGATGAGCGCGCAGAATGCAGACGCTGCTGTGAGCCGCGCTGGGTGTTTACAGCTCAGAGGCAACCACCGGGGAAGTGGCATTCCTTGGGTTACGTAGATTCCTAAACGGTGCCACGTTAGCTTGACATTTCAGTTGAAATCCGATCACACCTTTGTGTGGAGTGTCATTGTCTGTCACCGTCAGCCTTTTCAAAGATCTCCCACTGTATGTCGGTCACAGTAAACTGGCACTTGGTGTACAATAGCACCATTACCTCACGGTCTTGCGATACTTTATGGCCTTACGCTCAAACACAGGTTTACTCTGGATGTATACAGCGAGCTCGCTATCAGTCCGGCAGAGATAATCGGAGGTCACGTGATTGCGTATAAAACAGTAAAAGACAGGGTGTGAGGGTGTTCTAAAGCAATCTGATGTCGTAATGTAAATGTTTTGCTTGGCCTGCTACAGTACAGAGTGTAAGGACATAATGTATTGTGTCAATAAATCAGTGAAGATGCTTTTAACCCACACATCAACAGAAACGCTATAAAACCCTCTGTCTGTGCCGACCCCACAGGAAGCACGTCAAACAGTACGCTCAGTCATTCTGAGTCACTTCCTGCTTTATGGAATGGACTCGCAAATCATAAAAATGTGATCTATCTCTCACGGACTAAATGAATCTCTCCAATGAAGTCATCAAAGTTTTCATGCGTAGTCTGGGAAGTCCGCAGTCGATAACGTGCCAAATACGGACGCGAGCCGTCTCGAGTGTTCTTTTCTGGGACTCTCGATGTTGAAATTTGTTTTGTTTTACAAGAAATCTAAGCTGTAAATCATAAACTATAATTGCTGATGAGCTTTAAGCTCTCAAAGTGTGGATAAGGAGTCAGACCGTAAATGGGTTCATTGATGTCATAAATCGGGACGTATATGATTCCCGGTTTTACAAAGTTTGTCAACAGGATGCGAGGTTAAAAGGTTTTTATCTAGAGGATTTGAACATTTGTTTAGATAAGATAACTTGAATGTGCGGAGCAGCTAAATGGGTTGATTTGCCTTTTTCAAATGCAAAAATTTTAATTGAGTCTTTTATTTCACCCAAAGTAAATGAACATGAAGATAATGCTTAAAGTTCAACGTTTGGGAACTTTGATCCTCTCTGACTTCAGATTTATGTCCTGATCGAGTGTCGGTTCAAATCCCAGTGGTGGTCACATAAACCACGCGGTTATGAGTCACATGGGGCAATGAAGTGTAGCCGTCACTCACAATGAAAGTGAATGCTGTACATTGTCAATAATAAAAGAAGCACCTATGTACTGTAAGTAGCTTAAGGTAACAACAAAACAAAAAGTGCGTTGAAGCATCAAAACAGCAAATCTGTGTTCTTTCAGCGGTCTGGTATTGACGTTGAAAAGTCGATCAGGACTTGGATCTTCTATGCGCTGGGCTCCAAAGGAAGAATGTGCCTCTGTGTGTGGTATGTCTACTACGCGGAGAATGTAAACTCTGCTTGAAATGTGATCCTCCTCCCTTGTAGTTTCCCAGATTTGCGGATCTGAGCGAGATGAATGCAGCGTGTGTGATGTTTGAAGTCCCTAGCACCACTTCACCTGTAAAAAGAGACATTTGATAATCCCTTTATTTAAAAACAGAATTTGTGTCATTTCCCTTCGGTTATCTTTGCATCCCCAGGCCAGCGGAGGGTATTAGATTAGATTAGATTAGATTATATTAGATGAACTTTACAAGGACGGCCTTACATAATCAGGCCATAAAGGTGCGTGAGAGATGCGGCTCCACCCCGTTGGTGAATCATTCCTCACCTCTCAGATCAGTAACATCAGATAAAGCACCATAAATCAGGTGCCTATGTAAACGTCTGATGACTGGTGAACACGAGCGATCAAATGTGCCAGGCCTGTTTGTTTCATCAAACTCAGAGCAGCTGCACAATACTTTAACTTCAAGGGAATCTGCTCAGCATAAATCCATTTGCCAAGATGGCCCCCGAGGCCTTCCTCCGTGGATAAATGTGGAACGGTGCCTCTCTTAAAATCCGGTTCTTGGGATTGTTCTCGCCCCTGGATTATTGAATTTGAATATGTAGAACGTAAAACGGCACGGTAGATTTAATCGTCAAGATAATCTCATGCACACCTTTTGGGAGGGAGCTCGTCATCGTGTGAAAGGCAGATTGACGATAACGAGTGTAAAAAAAAAAAAACATCGGCAGACAGACGGCACAGTCACGCCACCGCACAGGCGTAGGAGGAAACTCTGCACGAAAACCGAACAGTAAAAAGGTTGATTATTATTTATTTGCCAGTTTGGACGAAGCCACTTCAACCAAAGCACGCTTTCAACAGTGCCAGATGTCTTATTGTGTAATGTTCGGCGAGTCTCACCGCGGTGACTCACCAGCGTCCTGCTGTTTCTAAACAGGGAAGTTCAGGTTCTGAGCGGCTCTGTGAGAGACTGGGTATACCTCTGTCAGGAAACTGGCAGTGAGACAACTCGTGAAAGGATGTTTTCTTTACTACACCCAGTGTTTGTCAGGTCCGAGGAGGGAAGGTGGGTTACGGTGGGGTCGAAGGAGCGCTCACATGAAATGCATTTTCTATTTCGGTCTCTTTGAAGGACGGAGGTGTCCATCCCTTGGGGGTCTGCGGTCTGTCTCTTACCTTTGACCGAGCCTGTGACAGCAGACGGGGGAGAGACGAAGCGAAAGGAGACCGATGTCGCTATTTCGTTTGGATTTCACAAGTGTCCTAATATGAACGCCGTCCTGGTTCGCTCCGTCTGTGCGAACGGTGTTTTCGAGCGTCTGCCACCTGTGTTTGAATCACAGCTCGTCATGCGTGTTTGTGTCCATCCGTGGCGACGATGTCACCAAATTAGACAATACACCTGACCAATTTGGTGACATAATCAAAGTAAATTATCGCTTCTGCGGTGGTCATTTGGGCTTAGATCAGTTGTAGTGCAGCAATACACTTATAATTTACTTTGAAGAGCTGCCACAAATAACAATGTCGGCCACAATGACGGCCATGCAGGGAACCTAATGATAATCTGGGAACTCCATTAAGAATTTCAACTTGGCCCATCAAGACAATGGCGGGCCAGAGTCAAAGAGTCAGCCACGATGAAAGCGTTTCCCGTCCGCTGACCCTCAAGTCATTCCGAGATCAAAACAAGGCCTTTGTAATCTGATCCACCTCCAGCATCAAACAAGCACCACCAACAAAACAACAAACAATGAGGTGAAATAGCACAAAAATAGTGTAGGAAAAAGCAAACACAATGCCATTGTGACCGTAGAAAAAGACACAGGAGACTGGCATTTTGTTTGCTTTCTCAGCCAGACACGCCCTCCCATCGGCAAACGCTGGATTAAAAGCATTCAACCCGTCCGCGGCTTTCGGTTTGATGGAGCTGCGGCGAACGCGGCGAATTGTTCCGCGCTATGAAACGAGCGATGGAAATAAAAGGATCAAATGGTCTCGGCACGACAGAGAAACACGTGTGAGAACCGAGATTTAACGCAGACTATCAGGTTTCAAGAAAGCTATAGATTAGGACTGGGATTATCTCACATCCCTCGCAGAACAGGACAGGTGCAAAGTGTAACGTATGTCAGGTATGTTCACAGATTTAAACTCCCGTCCTGTATCACACAGGGAGAGTTTGGTAGGAGCCTGACGAATGTAACGCGAGAGGAAAACATTTACCGTGCATACCGACAAGCACTCCCTCAGAGGAGGGAGATTATGGCGCCCGTTCAGAAAGCAAAAACAACTCACCGTGACTCACCGCGACACAAAATGTCAACTCTAGAGAAAAAAGCGTTTTTAAAAATCCTCATTGGCTTCCAGTAATAAACATGTCATTCAAATCTAATGAGAACGGGGAGGCGTTCGACACTCGAGAAGACAATGAGCTCTTTGAAAGGAAGATTCAGTTTTTACGGCTATCACATGACAACAGGCAGTATTATCTTCAGTACCTTCTTACTGCTGTTACTCTTACCACATGAGTATCTTTGTGAGTATCAGTGCCAGTTTCTCCAGAAGTGTAGGCGTCAAATATCGAAACGTGATCTTTTAGTGCTTGACACCAACAGCAGCAAATCAGCTTTCTTCAGTTATAATATCATTTCATTTCAGATGTGATTTTTTTTTTGTTCTTTCTAATTTTTTTTTGATGCAATCAACCTGCCAGGGACTACACATGAGAATTAGCCTGTGTGGCTAAATCTGGCGTATCTATTTAAGTGCTCATTGTCCCTTCTTAAATGAAATAAACATCAAGATAAACCTTTGACCTGAAATTAGTTAGCATCAATTCAATATGCTACCGTGTCAACGCTTCTCATTTCATCTTAGCACGTGCAATCAACAACAAACCAACAGACTAAATGAAGCATATTTTCGATCCAGAAGTGGGAAAAAGGAAATTTTCCAATGATCTCGTAACCTTAACAATAGCATTTTTGTCATATCATTCAAAAGTAATGAAAAAAAAATCAATTTAAACCAATCAAGGCATTCTTATCCCATTATAAGCGATAAATGTGTTTGTATTGTTGACTGGCTCGGCCTTGATGGAGGTATGAGGCATTATGAGCTTGGCACATGACTGAGAAAAAGACATATACAGTCTGAAATTACATCATAGCGTCTATGGAAATATATGTACACTTATAAAGGTTTAGAAAATTGTGGCAGAGGTTTCTAAGCACTACATACAAAGAAGAGAAGAAGACAGCAGCCGCCAATAAAAAACGACTGGTAAACATAGAATTGATGGTGTACACAGAGGGTGTCGTTTCTTCCATAACTGTGACACTGGTAATTGTTTAGAATTGCTGTCTGTGTAATAATGGCAAATTTAATTGCTACTGAGCAGCAGCGATGATTTATGTGTCATTAGAAATACAGTGCGGGCATGTTTAAACACAGCCACCCGTCACACAGCTGAGCCGAGACCTGAGGCGTAGTTACGGACGCCTTATCATTATGATTTGCCTGGAAAAAATGTAGCATGCAACGCTGAATTTGGAGAGACAATGTAATTGTTTGTACGTAGGTAGACAGGTGGAATAACTGTCATCAAACTCTATACGTGCACACGGTGGGCACGGAAATTTAAATATGCCATGTCAAGTTTGCATGTCAGTTAGGAAAATTAAAGTTGGCAAGCGAGCTGAACACAAATAGAGTCTGCTTTCAGTCAAATAGTCCCAGTGTAATGACAGCAGCATTACTTGAAGGAAAGCTGTCGGTTGGGGTGAGGCCCATATCTAAACAATCAGACACACACATATACAAACGGCTCTGACATTTCTCTGTGTTGCTTCACTGGGATTTTAACAGCTTACTTAATAATTGAACTGATGAGTAAGACACAAAGCAATGACACAAACAGTGCCATAGTAAACAGCCATGACTAATGCTCCAGTGGAAGGGAATTCTGTGCTCGGAGTTTGGTGTTGACATGGGTGACTCCCGTCTGGCACGCGATGTGGGCTTAAGGACATAAACAAATCTACTTGAGACTCCGCCCAAGACTGACATGCCCGACATTCCTGCGATACAGGACAACAGCATCTCTTTCACCGCCCCAAACCACAAACCAATGATAGGGATGAAATTCACCCCACTATCATGGAGGGATTCTCACACACAGGCGTTTGTACCGTCACCCTGGGAGAGCCATGCCTCGATAAAAGTCTTGTTTAATCTGCAAATAAAATACTTTTTCTTTTTTTGTGACTCATGGCCTAATCCCTTGCATACAATGCTTTTTACTGGGAAATGTTTACAACACAACATCAGCAACAACAAGGCAAAATTAACCGCATGGGAATAATAGAATTACTATTCAGTAAATCAATATCTAAAAATATTGTGTCGTTAATTCATTGACGTGGGATTCTACCGAGTCAAAATCAAGACAGTTAGACAGTTTAGTCACAGGTAACTCCGGTCTGAGTCCGTGTCGGGTCTAAAGGTGTAAAGCAGGAATTATCAGGGCGTCCTAATGTTATATTCAGTATCAAGAGATCAACCTGGATGAAAACAAAATAACCTCAGCAGACCGTGAAAACATGATAAGATCAATAAATAATGTATGATATATGACACTTTCATTCTCCCCGCCTTTCATAATGACACTGATGATTTACGAGCCTTATCGTTGATGCAGTCAGTCACTACAACACACTTCTTTGTAACAACAAATGCCGATAGAATAATCCTTTTACAGTCCGTATCACAGAATCATAATCTAATTGGAGGTCATGTAATCCTTCAGAGATGACTCCTTATCTGCAAACGTCAAGATTTAAAGGTCCATAATGTGGATTTTTAGTGAATCCTTGCTTTGTTTGCTCAGTTTTTTTCATGGTGGTTTTGTTTGGTTTCACCATCATTTGGTTCGTCGTTCCAGAGAGGAGCTGGGGAACCACCAGGACTTTGGGGGAAATGTCTTTTATTACAGTGCTGAAACTATAAATCAGTGACTTTTGACCCCGATTAAATTTATCAGGCGTAATGTGACCGGCACAGTAACCGAGCACAGTGGCTAATGTGAGCGTGATTCATGCTACTTAAGATTGGCTACTGTGGAAATGTTTTATATTTACAGCAAGAATCGGTTAAGAGCTGCGCGGCGGCCAACTGATAACAAATAACCAATTCTGGACGCTGATCTGTCTGCAGTTTGGCCTACTCTTTGTTTCTCACCACACACACACACACACACACTCTGGGATTTTTCATTAATTTGTAATATATCTATATTTTGACTTTTTTTTTGCATTGACAGATAAAAATCACAAGTTCTAATAAAGACATAAATCATCCTCCATGTGTTTGTTTGAGTGTGCGTCAGCTTGTGTGTGTGTGTGTGTGTGGACGTCTGTGTGTGTGTGTGTGAGAGAGAGAGAGGCTTCTTGTTAACTGTTTTCACAGCTGAGAGCAGCAGAGAGGCCTTTCCACACCTCATGACAGCTGTGTTCTGCTCAGTCACGCTACAGAGGCGCAGCAGTGGTCCCCGACTCCAACAACAGGGCCCTCTACAGTCGGCAGCGCTGGATCGAGTACCTCCAAGCCCTGCTCGATCAGAAATAGAGATATCTCATTAAAAAATGACTCGTAAAAGGAAAATTGACTCATTATAAACAATACTGAATTACTCAAAGGACTGACTCTGATTTATGGCTCTTGTTAAACTGTCAGTACAATCAGTGTGTCAGCGACTCTCGACAGTGCATTTAATTGTCTCATACTGCTTCCTGGTATACACAAAGCCTGCCCCATTGTCTCTAAAATTATGGTGACAACTATGTAGGGTGATTACAATCAGAGATTAATTTTTCTGTCCACAAAGCTGTTGTTTATTTAATCAAAACACAGAGATAGAGACGGAGTCCGAAACACGACTCCGCAAAACAAAACCGGGGTAAAAAAAAAAAGAACATATGAAATAGAAGCTAAACCCCGAAGCTGTTTTGCGGAGTCTAGTCCTCCTACATCGTGTGAGAGGAGCACTTGTGAATGTCTGTAATTCAAGGAAAACCTCCAGATTGGGCCTCGTGTAACCTCATTTTTTCACTGTTTGCTCCACATCACAAGAGAAGATACACTCCAGTCTCTGTTTACACTGCAGGTCTTTCCCTGTTTCGTCTGAGTGACTCATTTTCAATACATGTGTAAACCCAAAACAACACACACACACACACACACACACACACACACACACACACCCAAATGAGGATTCAGTTTCTTCTAGCATGGTACAAAAGTCTACAGTGGCCTCAGATCAAACAGAAAAAGTTGTACACGTTCCTGTTTCCCAGAGCTTTAAGGGTTTGGAGACGAAGGGTTGGAGCACTTCCTGCATTCAAAGCCTCGCTTTCGCACGGTGATCGAAATAACCTTCCAAAAAAGGATTTATCACATTACATGCCTTTTATTTCCTCCATCACCAACGTCTCATCCCATAGACTTAACAATCTGACAGGCGCTGGGATTCTGCACCGATTCATTCGATGATGGTCTGTAACATGTGTAATATAACTTAACGTAAAGTTTAACGGTGTAAACGTCAATCAGAGGTATCCAGGCCAAGGAGTCTGGGTGGGCACCTTAACTTAATATGGTAAGAAGTAGCGGTCTGCATTTCTGAAGGATCCGGTGCAAAATGTGCGCTGGGTACAGGTCAAAGTTTCCATTGTTGAACTGCACGACGTGCGTGTATGAGTCACTGAATAAAATGTGGAATGTGGAATCCCATAAAAAAAAAAGAAAATGAGAAGAACTACATTCAAATTGTACTGCAGTGTTAATTTATGAACACAGACAGTTTAAGACATAGGTTATGGGGGTGGAGTGGGAGGGGGGCACTGCTCAAACTTGCCCCTAGTAGCCACGCCCCTGGCAGCGATCCATAATGTCACTGTTGTTGATATCTTCATTTGCGTCACTGTAAATTCAGGATAAATTTCAGGAAGGGTCCTCGTGTTATAATGTTTGATATTTTTGTATCTTTGTGATGTTTGTGTGACTGAATTTTACTTCAATGTTTGTATTTCATCCATATTTGCATAACTACGTTTTTCACCTAGGTAATGTTGCATTATTGTGAAAAAAACGGTGATTTCCTGTAAAGTGACACCCGGACCAAGGACCAAGGACTAAACATTTGGGCATGATGATGCTCTAAACCAGGGGTGGGCAATTATTTTTCCCAGAGGACCTCATGAGAAGCACAGAATGTTGCCGGAGGCCGAACAAATTTTGTCACCCCATTACTGTAAATTTACCACTAAAAATCTACTAAAAATCCCTCTGAATAGTATCTTAATAAGAACATTAAATTATGTGAAATATTACACAGGTAATCCAAAACTGAACAACATCATGGATGCTCTCCTGGATTAAACCCATCCTGTATTCCTGTTTTATCTTTGACAGCATACCTCAAGAAAAACAAAACCGGTACATCTCCTGACCCACACACACACACACACACACATATACACATACACACATACATACATACACGCACACTACTGTTTACAGATGAGAACGTGACTTTGTTTTGCTAATTCACCGTGCATTGTCACCTCCACATTCGGACAGATTTCTGCTTCTCTGAGTGTTTTGTCTCAAGTTGTCGACTTTTAACGGAGCCTCACGTTCGTTACAAACTAAGCAAAGAGGTTTACCGTGAATATGAAGCAGTCCGTGACGTTTTAAAACAACCGGCATCAATCTTCGGCTTTTTAGCGCTCAACACCAACAACATGAAACACGCACAACCGGAAGACGCCGAGAGGTCCAATGTCACTCACGTCTGTCAATCAACGATATCAGGAGGAAGCGTTTCAAAATAAAAGCCAATTTGGCACATTTTATTCGATTTTTTTAGCCTCAAATGTAAAATGTTGTGGTTTGTCTTCAACCTCGCGGGCCAGACAGAAAAATCATGCGGACCGCATCCGGCCCGCGGGCCGTACAATGCCCAGGTCTGCCCTAAACATTGTCACTGCGACATCAGACCTTCAGTTGATTTATCATTATCACTTCCTTTCCGTTTATCGTCATTTATCATCGCGCATTATCGTCTCCTACTGCGGCCTGAATTTCCTTTCTGTCAGCAGCTCTAAAATGGGCATTGCATCATTCGTATAGTTTACTGATGAGCATTTGAATGATAATAGAGTCGTGTAGGAGGAAGTATGGCAGACATATGGGCAAAACATTTTAAAGAGAAAAAACACCAGTGCAAGGTCAAGGAGTGTTCAGTGTTCGTACTGTATAAGTGGGTTCCAGAGTACCAGAGGAGGGGGGAGGGAGTGATCATGTGGCACGATTGTGAGCAGAGAAGCACCAGGAAAAGGTGACAAGGAAAGGCAGGCGCATAGAAGGAGGATCAAAGTTCTCATCGTGTCTTAACACATGCACACACACATCGCACATGCACGGCCATCCATTTGTTGGTGTCATGATTTTTTTTTTTTTTTGTATTTTGTTAGAGCATCATTATAGCTTTATTCAAAACAAACTTATAAAAGTTTGCTTTGTTATCTATATTTTGATCCTAGTTGGACCTGTTGGTGTTAGTGTACACTTTGTCCCTTGCCATTTAAAAAGTGATCAGAGAAATGTGTTCAATTGTGCCCCCTGCTGGCTGTAAGAATAAATGCGGCCTATTGTTTCTTTAAACGTAGGCGTCACACATGATGGAAATAAATTCATTTCGAAGTCAAGTCAATCTGTGGAAATTCTCACAATCCAAAGCTTAATGTCCAACAAATAAAGACAAGATATGAACAGGAGTAGTCATCATCATCATCATCATCTAGTTTGTCCTGCAGCTGATGAGCCATTTGTGGAATCTTTTTACTCAGAAGTCACTTTGGGGTTTTTTTTTTTCTCGAACAAGCCTGGAATCTGTGATTTCAGAGGAAACCAAAACTGCAGTGATTTCAGAATCTGCATAAAAAGAACAAAAAGAGAAAAATCTTTTTTTTTCATTATATTAGGGATTTTGAGCAACTTCATTGATTTTGCACTGTTGTTCACTGTTCATAGCACTAGCAGGTCAATTTGGAATTATTAGCTTCTGGTTAGCCTGCAGTCATTCATACATAATTATTGCAACTTTAACTCTAATTTCTATATTTGGAAGAAAACTGCTTTTAAAATTTAGAATGCACTACTTGGATGAGATTAGTCCATTCTGCAATGGTTGTTGAAGTTTTGCTCATGGGGAAAAAATAAAAGAAGTTTTTTTTTTTTAAATAGAAAAACTCTGACACAAATTAGTCTCTTTAGTTCCTATTTAACTGTTTTGGAATTTATGTTGGAAATGAGAAAGGATTCAATTAACCACACATCATCTGCTGTTTGTCCTCATCCTGCCAGATTATGACCAAAAATATTGCACTGTAATACAATATATTATAATATAATATTTGGATTGAAAAACTAAGGAGAACAGACAACGGCGACAGAAATAATCTGTAAATAATAGCATCACATCTTACATATTTCACAGAATTATAGTGCACAAAATAACATTTCTACTGCACATATCTAGAATATTCTTGCTTGAGAACAGCGATCCAGCAAACGTTGTGCAGGCTCTACTCACCCAGAAGATTTGCTAGACTCAAACCGCAGACATGGCTTTGCACACAAGTACTCCATTCATACTGCACTGCTTGTATCTAATCTTCCTATCACCTAGCAAATGAATATATTCTAGGAAAATACACCTTAATGTTGTTCCCACTGGTCCTCAACAGGTCCGTGTAATCCAGGACTGCTCTCTTTCCCCAC
This sequence comes from Brotula barbata, assembly GCA_900303265.1. Taxonomy (NCBI): domain Eukaryota; kingdom Metazoa; phylum Chordata; class Actinopteri; order Ophidiiformes; family Ophidiidae; genus Brotula; species Brotula barbata. The sequence goes on along the minus strand of OMNV01009726.1, from coordinate 7,065 downwards.
TATACCAGTCTGCAGCGTGTTGTTGTAACCGGGTTGTTAAAACCACCGTGTTTCTGTTAAAAATACATTCCCCAAAGGGATTACGGGGGCTTACTGTTAAAGCAGGACAAAAAAGCTTTAAGTCTCATTTAATGGAAGCTCAATATTGGTTTAAAGTTCACATTGTGGACTTTTTTTATTTATACGCCTCAAAGAATACAATTGCAGTTCCACTGTCAGGATTATTGTATAAGTCGTGATGTTTTCCCAGGTTCTCGGTCGGGTCTGGCAGTGTGTGTGTGTACTGCGTTTCAGATACGTGTAAGCACCGGCTGGTTGTTCCATCACTTGGTGCAGCTCCAGGTTTGGGCCACAAAGTTCATAAAAGCTGTGACCTGTGTGTTTCTCTGTGAAATCAGAGATGGTTCACAGGCTTCTGTGGATTATCTGATCGCCTCCACGGCGAATTACTGGTGTGAACATGCGTCTCTTGACTTAATGTGTTTTTTGAGACACTTTCCCTTTACGTTCCTCAGAAAGGAATAATGTACATTTTACTTTCTGCTATTCTATTGGATGACTAATTACTTGAATATTAAGACTTTGAATTTATCTTAAACCAGTAAAATATTGGCGTTAGTGGGCACACGATCTCGTTGGTACAATGTATTTTCATGATCTCCAGAGTTTGAAAAGCTTCGATGAAAAGCTTCAACATGGGAGATAATATTTTGGTTTGTTTTGTTTTCTACAGTGTCAAATTTTTCGGTGAAAACCTGAAGTCTATAATTGTAATTTTCCCCCTTAAATTCCACAATATTCATTATTTAAATCCAAGTCTTGCCAGAGTGAGAGGAAAAAAATCATGAAATTGAAAAACTCTCCATGGATTTTTATCAGTGATTCATTATCGTGTCCTAGATTGATGTTATCTACTATTTTTACTTTTAAATCTCCATTTTACTGATAATAAATGAGTCAGAGTTTGGATGCAGAACTTATTTTTCCGATGTAGTATTAGTACTTTTTCTTCGTCAAAGTCTTTGCGCATTTCTTCCATCATTTTTCTCTTCCTCTGAACAACCAGTGTGTGTGTGTGTGTGTGTGTGTGTGTTTACACTGCGGGTCCTGCAGCTCAGTGTCAAGGCAAAAGGGGGCTCCTGAGCCCTGTGTTTATACTATGAGTTTCCTGTGTGGCTTTTTGGGACCCTGTGAGGGAAGAGCGACTGCTGTCACATACCAATCGAATATAAACACTCCACAATGGATTTTCTCCAAAGACACACGGCTGGGATATCTTTGTTGGTGCCATCGAAAACATACGACTCAACAAAACCCCTGTTTGTCCAAGTTCTACATATATCCTCCGTACTTTTATACACAAAACAAATTCATACCTCAGTGTCTTTCCCAGAGGCTTTTGAAGTAAATTACAGTCATTACAAATATCCTCGATGACCATATCAGGAGTGAAAGTGACTTTCATGGCATGGCTCTTTGACTCTCTGGAGCAATTATGCTAAGTTGTGTGTTTATTTTACTTAATAGGCCTCTTAATATTTGACCACAGTTCAGGCAGCCACCACAAAGCCCCAGAGCTCCACCAATGGATGCCAGGTGAGTTTATCAGAAACGTTTGCAAAGTACTATCTCCTCTTGTTGGAGGACTTTCTAATCACAACAGGACCCGTGCTGCAGCCTCGCACCACTGGACCCCGTGGCTCCTGGGTGGTCTCAGAGCTTAGCTTTGTAATAGCGGTGCCTAGTTGTTCCAAGGAATGAGTGAAATAGACGGGGAACGCTTCATTTCAACCGGATAGGAATCATCTGATAACCTCGATGCGACTGATAAGGCGGGCTGGTTAAGACTTGGCTTGGACAGATGTGAACATGTGTATTATCAGGACTATGGTCATTTAGAAAAACATACACATCAACCACAGAATTTGTCCCAGGCCTACATTGGAGTATTGTTTAAGTGTTTGTGTGAATCCTCCGTAATCTAGGAGTGTAATGAGGTGATGGTGGAGGTGCAGGATGGACGTACCACGGCGTCCAGGGTGCGGCGTTCCAACGGCGTCCCATCCATGCTCTGGACCTGGACTCTATTCAGGAGTGGAGGATAGAGCAAGGGGGCGTGTCCTGTTCTTGTCTATCCCATTTCCTGCCTTCCACACCAGCTCTAATTGGAAATTTGGGTGGCCCTGTTTATTTACATGGCTGAAATGCACTGAGGTTGTATTTATATTTTCGTGGCACGTTCTCAGCAGTGCTGCATTACATAGGCGTCCCATGAGAATGCTGTGGGACATAAAGTGGGATGTAAGTGGATGGTTGAGTGTGTGTCTGTGACTGCGAGAGGTTGGATGAGGTCAAATTTCCTTTGCTGTGAATCTGCACAAAATGATATTGAGGTTAAAAAAATCTTTGTTTTGCTTTTATTGTTGACTTTATTCATCGTAATTATCTGGAAACAATTATCTGCCATTATTATCCTATTATTCTTTCTATCATTCCTTTTTTGGGTTTCACTCTGCCTTTTTGTCTACAGTAATGTTACAAATCAATACAGTAAAAAACATTTTTTAATAATATTGTTTCATTTGAAAATGCATATTCTACACCATCACTGACTTTTTGATTTACATTTGTGTTTTTATTTCTGTTTCTGTTCTGTTTTTTAATTTACAAGGAAACATAAATAATTCTGAATCCCACGTTTGTTAGTTGTGAGTTATGAATACTACAATTTCCCCACAAACACACGTGCATACTTATACTGTATATATGTATATGTATTTATTTTTTTTAAATATATGCATATCTTCATATTTCTCTCATAGAAATAAGACTTTTAGAAATGTCATATAATATAAAAGTACATCATAAAAATAAATGATAAGTATATGGGTAGGATTATAAACTGGATTTATATCCAATCCGTTCCTTTTATGAAAACGGCGGTACACATGCTCTACATAGGGCCATAGTCTCAGAAATTATACACTAGCCTAAGGCCTCACCCTAAAGGTCCCTCAGGTCCCGTAAGTATACATGGATAAAAATTATCCTTAGATGAGCCATGTCAGAGTGATGGCAGTGTGTGTTTATCTTTCAGACTGGGACTGCTGAGTGGCGGAAGGCAGGGCTTTCTAGTCAAGCCGTGGCTACAGAGAGCCTAGACCTGACTCTGGATAAAGTAAACACATGTGTGCGCTCACACACACACACACACACACACACACACACACACACACACTCTCTCATACACTCATAGGGCTCTCCCGTCCTCCTCCCTGCCCGTCAGCTGGAGACCACACACCCAGACCACACAGAGTCTGAGAACAGCCAAAGTCACTCTCACGCAACATGGCCTAGGAGCTGTCACTCCAAGCACCTTCCACCCCCCGCCGCTCTGTCAGCAGTGACTGTCATGTGTACTGACATGCAAAACAAACTATCGCTGTTTGGAGAGATAGAAAGGAAAAGATAAAGAAATCGCTCTTCTGACAGGATACACGTTGTTAGGATTCCAAAAGTCATGACTCGACATTACTATTATCAATTTGATTCTGTGTGTGTATGTGCGTGTGTGCGAGAGAGAGAGAGCGTGCGCAAAGGCTCTTAGGTCAACGGACCATTAAAATTGATCAAAGGAATGCAGCAATTACGGCAGTCCAACCGTCCAAATGTGCGTACATCTTGATTCTGTTGCATCATGGGAATTAAGATTTTCACTCTTTTCCAGCTGTGTGGACATCACTCTAACCAATGATACATCACAGCCTACTGGTCATTTATTGTACTACAACTAGCCAAAGCATGACATACGAACCGCTTGGCTCCAAAATCTGTCTTGCGTCTGGAAATTAGATTAGATTATATTAATCTGATGAGATCATCTGAAATGTAAATAAAGTGAAACATGAGATAAGCGTCTCTGGCGTAAATGTGAAATAACAGTGCCTAATAGGATAACAACAGAGAAGGATGAATTAAGTAAAAAAGTGAGACCATTTTCTTTTTTTTTTTACATTATATAATAAAGTACATAATGCAGGATAACATGATTATAAACATAAAGACAAGAAAGAAAGAAAGAAAGAAAGAAAGAAAGAAAGAAAGAAAGAAAGAAAGAAAGAAAGAAAAGGAAAAAATATACTGCTCATTAGATTGATAAGACAGCAGCACGGTTTCTTTTTGCTTTCTACCATCCGGTGATGATTGGTGGATTTATGGCTTTGGCTTGAGAGGTCAAACCATCACGAAAAGGAAAATGAGGTCAACACCTTCCTAAACATGAGGTCAACGGGCAGGATCAGCCGGAGCTGCCGGGGGTTCAACAGGACTGTCATCAAATCCTGGGCCGGGATCCTGCTCATCCCTGACCCAAAACACCGTGGGGTCAGCGACTGTGTGTGTAGTGTCGAATTACATCAGACACAAAGTGACACACGTGAATAGAGAATATGTCAGCTGGTGGTTTCACATTTTGAAATGAGTCAGTTGATATTTTACTTGCCTTGTTAGTAATCGGCTGCAGAAGGTTGATTAATTTTCACCCCAGTTTCAGTGACTCCTGCCATTTTAAGCCACCACGCAAGAACACTTTTACTTTTTCTCTCTGACACCTGAAAGGTCGATTTTAGACAGCAGATTATTTATAGGTATAATTTATGGTCTATGGCTCCTATATTAAGATGACACCGTCATGTCTTCAGATTATCCTAATCCTATGAAGTCATGTTCCTGACTTGAGATGGAAAAAGCACTAGCACGTTTTTTGGTTGTTGTTTTTTTCTGATGCTGCAGCTCAGCCACTCTTTCATTTCATTATTTGACGGAGCCGTTTGCTCCAAAGCTGTGACTGAAAGGCTGGGATGATGTGACTCGGAGTTAACGGCTAATGCGGGCGGAAAATACTGAAGCCTGACTACAAATGATGTGGCTTCCTGAAGAGGGGGAAACACAATGGCAAATTTTTTTTGTTCCTCTCCAAACATTACACTCTGTCTTGCTCTTTGCTGATCAACAGAGTCATAAATCAAAGGCAAAACTGAGATGTTTTTTTTGTTTTTTTTTACCAGATTATAATAGAGAGATGGCAATTTTTCTAACATGACTGTAATCAATTCTTATAAGTGATCTCCTCTCCATCACGTGCTCGTGTTACTGTAAGTGGGATGTGATGGGTGAGAGTTTGATTGAGTCATTGGGTGGCTGGGTTATTTTGTTGTAGGTGGGGGAGTCACATGTCTCATTTGACATTAAGCGATTAGATCAGATTAAGGTAACAGAACTTACACTTCTCAAAAACATTCTTGGCTTTGATTTTTGTCAGAATAATGATGCCATAGTGAAAGTAATGTGGTTTAGGTGAGAAGGAAGTGCATGTAAAGATCGAAACTCTGGACCACAGGACAAAACCAAAGCATTTGTCATTAGCATTTAGCGTAGCATTATTGTCACCATTAGATTATGTGTCATTTGATGTTTTTGAATTCTGTCGTATATTTAAATTCTCGCATTTAATTCATTAGATTAATAGGACTCTTTGGGCTCTTAGGACAGCTTTCCTGTGGACGTCACACAGTGTGTTGCGTGTCTCACCTCTGGTTTGGGAACCAGAGAAGACTAAGTTGACTCGACCAACACTTTGACCACAGAGGTAGTTTTCCTTCCCATTTGAGGGCTCTAGTTTCAGGTGAAGAGGAACAGGTATGATTTGTGTGGTTTCTGAAGTTATGGGATGAGTGCGATGTTCCAGTTCACTCACGACTGTCTGGTCAATTTATAACAACAAGGAACTGTCACTCACTGTTCCACCAAACAGACCTTAAGTGCTCTCGAAATTTGACAAAATGTGGCGATTTTACCTTTAAATGGATTATTATGGAGCTCTGAGAGGAGCGGAGAGGATCATCGGAGTCTCCCTACCCTCTGTACAGGGCCTCTTTCACAGCCGGTCAGGCAGATGGTACCAAAGCATCACATTTTTATTTAGTATCTCAATTTAGTACGTTAGTGGCTCTTACTTCATCTTGTAGTTTAGTGATCCCTAGGAAAAGCTATTTCACTCAGCCTGCACTTCTGCTGTATGTGTGGTAAAAAGACAGTAAAACTGATTTGATTTTGATTGGACCGTCACCGGTGCAAAGATACAGGCAATAAAATCAAAATATATTTCTATTGTATCCCAAATAGAGCGATGTTATGCTACGATGAATGTAAAACCTCAGCTATTTTTCCCAAATTATCTCATCCGCTCAGCTGCTTTAAAATCGGGACGTTTCAGGGTCATGTCCCAGGAAAACACTTTCTACACTCATAACTTTTTCAGTGTGTTTAGCACGCGGTTCTCTTAGGGTCCATTCAAAGGCCTCAAACCTGCTCCGTGTATGTGTAGCTTCACTACACTGTAGCTTAAGGCCGAGGCTGCACTGCGATAACGTGCTTCATGTTACACTGTAATCAGACCTTCCTGCGTCTCCTGTATGTGTCTTATGCGCAGCATATTCGTATTCCGCATTCTTAATCTATTACACAATCAGTGTTATCATCACGTTCATGTCAAGACACAAAACTTCTACAGTGTACAATACATCAAAGTCCGTAATAAACGAGGGCATGTACGTTTGTACTGCAGGGAGGACAAACAAAAAGACAAACGTTCAGGCAAACTGTCCTCATGTGATCATGGAAGCTTATTTTCAACCATCAATGCCATATTTTAAGTCAAGTAATGTTTCACTTATAGGCGGAAAGCTTCGTGTAGATACTTTCAAACCACTTGTGGCTGGGAATTTCAAAGTATCTGAGTAAACATTTCAAATTTCTACTTCAAAGGCTGGGAACACAATTCTCAATCTGATAACGCACAACTCACAGTTTGGTGTAATTCTAACGAATCAGATTTATCTGCCCATTTGTGTCACTTTCAAAGCGAACCTGATTCTCTAGAAAGAGATCTGCGTTTGCCCTGTAAAGCAATTACACCAATGGTTTCCTCTAGTGCACCACCAGACCTGTGATAACATCGATTACTCACGGATTCAGGCTTTTTTTTTTTTTTTTTTTTTATTTTAT
>OMNV01009725.1:22703-32703 GCA_900303265.1 Brotula barbata | reverse complement strand
TCTCTCTCTCTCTCTCTGTGTCTGTCTGTCTTCTGACTGCTGGACTGTCAGATGAGTGGAAATTGTCATTTCATATCACAACGTCTGGACAGAGAGCAACACAAGAAGAAAAAGGGGCCGACACTGATCTCTCTCTCTCTCTCTCTCTACTCTGTCTTTCTTTGACTAATCCCAGTAATCATTCCTCTGTTACCCTCGTTCTCTCATTTCTGACACTAACAGACCCGCCCATTTTCTTTCGCGTTCTGTCTTGGAAAAGTGTCCCCAGCTTCAGGTGGGCAGCTGGGAATGCACTCCTTCACTCAACCTCCTTCTTCCTTCATCAAATAGATCAACATTCTCCTCCTCCTCCTCTTCATCTCCTCCCTCCACCTCTCCGCTCTCCTCCTGCCTCCACACCCAGCCTTTGAGCGCGTTGGAGAGAGAGCCTCACCAATTGCGCACAGCAAAGGCAGCAAGTGGGAGTGGACCTCAGTGAGCCAGTGAGCGTGCTCGCATGTGTGTCTGCGTGAGTGTGTGTGTGTTATTGTGAACGTGGAGAGGAAGAGGAGAGGAGGGAGAGAGCATCAGCACAGTCCTCCCAGTCTCTCCTCTCTTCACGCACGCTCCCACTCTACATACATGGATCAATCCGTCCCTCTCTGCTTCCAAATGGACATTTCTGTGGCAGCGTGTCCCCAGTGAGGACAGCAGCTGGTGCCGCTCCACTCCAACAAGCTTCTACATGCTGGATTAAAACAAAGACAAAGTGAGGAGAGGAGAGGAACAGGGGGAGATCTCTGAATATGAGTGAGGAGGCTAAGGAGAAAGCAGGAGGTGGGAAAGGAGCCCATCGCAAGAAGAAAGGCAAAAAGGTATGAGAGAGAAAGAGAGAAAAAAGAGAGAGAGAGAGTTGTTATTCTGTCTTGTGTGCGTCCCTCTGATCTGTTCTTGTTTATGGATAAAAAAAAAAAATCATCTTTCCAAGTTGGATTATGTTCCGTCTGAGATGCTTGGATTAGCCTCGATGTATGGGTGAGGCTGGATGAACCCATTACAAAGTGTGACAGGAGCCCTGTGCGTGTGTGTGCGCGCGCGTGTGTGTGCGCGTGTGTACGCGAGTGCGCGACTGAGATCATATTGTTGGTTTTAAATTGAAAGTGTCATTTATTCTGATCAATCCCCGCCACGCTAATCAAACACGTCTGAACTGAGTGGGGATGTGTTGTCTAACATCCATTTTCCAAAGTGAACATTAAGTACAGCCCTACACGCCCAGTTGTTTTTGTCTCTCGTGTTCCAGAAGCTACCATGTGGCTTTGACATGAAGGGGAAATATTTGTTTAGCCTCACCTGGAATGCTACCAAAGCTCTTTGTAGCGCCACTCGTCAGCCACCGGTTGTTATAATCCTGACGTCGCGACTGGTCAGTCTGGTTGTTTCGCTCCCGGTGATTGGCCGGGGGAGAGCGGTGGTATGTAAAGTGTGAGAGTGTGTGTGTGTGTATAATGGGAGGCAGGGGATGTCCTCAGGGGGTAGGGTGGGGGCAGCACAACACACGCACCGCCCAGGAATCTGTTGTAGTGTCAAACTCCTCCACAGCTGTGTGTGTCTGTGTGTGTATGTGTGTGTGTGTGAGGCATCTGGCATGTGAATCTGTACTGTATGTATGCAATGTGTGCCGTTGTTATTATGTTGTCATTATGTCACGTCCCCATAGGTTGTTATGGTGGCTTTTAATTACAGGTGTCTGAGGTGTGTTTTGACTCACAGCGTGGAATGCTGGGTAAATTGTGTGTATTTGTGTAAGTATTGGCGTGAGCACGGTGGTGAGAAAAAGTTGGTAAACGCTCTGGAATGATCTCAGTTTCGGTGTAATTACCCGTCCAGTGTAATTGGACGTTCCCCAAATCCTCACCAATCTGCTCAAAGTGATGATAAAGAAACGGTTCTACCATTTAACCATTCACAAATAAGGTTTAAAACGAACTGTATCTCCAGTTTAATGGCTTCTACAAATGCAATATGGAGTCAGAGAGTGAGGGTGTGTGTTGTAAAGGTGCCCTATTCTATAAAAAGTCTGGTTACTGACGATCCACTCTTCGCTAATGTCTTCTAATGTCCCCAATGGGAACTATGACCTCATCAAAGCACATTTCGGGGAAGAACTTTATAGATGCACAAAGCTGGAAAGAGCGCGTCGAGCCACAGTGAGACAAATATTACAAACGGAGGACATCCAGTATTGTTGCTGCTGTCCTGTACCCCACGGTAGCAAAAGATGACTTCGTTGGTCCAAAGATGCCAAATGGATCAGGATGTACTGAAGGAAAAACTATACATAAAAATACCTAACGCACCCTGAATGTAGAGAATTTAAGGGAAAAGTAAGGGTCACGGTGATGGATTTTAGGGTTTATTAGAGATTCTTGCTGCTAAAAGCGGTTTCATCAATCGTTAAATAAAAGTTCACGTACAACATATTCACTACGGTCCCTTGCTTGTGAATCCTGAGTTCAGGCAGAGTGTGTACCTCTTTTATTGTGCCCTGAAGGAACGTCAGAGCGCATCTGATAAGTATTCAATGCAGAAATCCTTGGAATTCCTCAAGTTTCCCCAATTCCCAGCTCCCATATATGACATTCTGCTGACGGCGGAGCGTTGAACACCTTGACGTGTGTGTTGTGTAACTCTGAAGCTCTCCTGTGGCCTGCTCCTGTGTGTTTTGTCAGTGGAGCGAACCTATGATAAATGAGCTTTTGTGGTGAAAGCCATTGAAAATACACAAACACTCCCACGGAACACACACATTCTCACACACACCGAGTATTTTCCAGCCCGGCTGAGCTAACGCTACAGTAGGGACGGCCTTTGAGATGAAGATGAAGATGATGGGGAATGACTAAAGCACAGCAGAGCCTTGTTGAAACATCTCAACGCTGCTATACTTTTTTTCTTTTTTTTTGAGAATGAGTGAATCTTTTATTGGGAAGAAATACATTTTTTATTTCCTGTAAAATAATTCATGGGCGTTCAGCGCGGCGGCAGGCCAACATTCTCTTGTAAATGACTGTCAGTCGACTTTATTCCACGGTGACAACTGAAGAAACGTTCAAACACAGAACGGCACAGAGAGCGGCACGAGCCCGCGAAGCCTGACCTGCCTCACGTGAGGTGGTTTGGAATGTATTTTCCAGTGCGTGCATGTTTATCTATGACACGCATCAGCCTGCGAGACCAACGTTACTCCGTATTATATGTTCCCACACTTCGTTCAGTTTGTGTGTGCAGTGCTGTCCAATCAAAGGGAATGTAGCCTAATGCGGCACTCAGTTGGTGCTCGGATTTGGTAAATTCCAATTTTATAACATGGAAATTGCCATATTTAGCTGCCGTCCTCCAACTATGATATCAGTCGATCTTCTTGACTGTGTGTCGTTTTACTTAAGTTATCATTTATACGTGAGAGGTGGTGATTTATGATTTAAGTGGTGCATTTTGCTGCTTTTCTTCCGCATCTCTGACCTTGTGTACGATCCTATAATTAACAAACGTACCAATGCATTCGACACATCGCCTTATTTATTCATGTGCTTAGCTGCGCGTGTGTATTTTGAATAATGTTTTTGCAATTAAATCTGTAAATATTTTTCGCCACATTCGCCATCCAACAAATGAGAGTAAAGGGCTTTGGGGTGGATTCACCCACTGTAGCATCACCACGAAGGCACACAGTTCTTCATCTATATGTTTTTCCCCCCTTATCTCTCCTTTGCAGTGCTGCAAAATAATGCATATTAATGCTTTTTCCCGCTTTATTTGTGTTGTGTGTGTCTATGTATTTGTGTGTCAGATAACTAACTATGCCAGATGTGTTAATGATTGTATCCATGGCAACTAGTTTCTGTTCTGAGCAGAAGATGTCGAGGGCGGGGGGGCAAGTGGGAGAGAGTGGGAAGGGATGAGAGGTTGTACTGGTGAACTTGGTGGTCGGGGCAGATATAATGTGTGTGAGTGTGTGTGTGTGTGTTTGTGGCCGCAGCTGTGCAGAGGGAAGCTCAAGGATACGATCAAACAGCTTTGAGTCAAGGCCCCAGACTTCCAGTGACTATGACAGGTCATAAATCAACACCTAACATGATGGTCTGTTTACCTTTTTGTTCGAGTGCACGAGGGTGTGTGTGTGTATGTGTGTGTTCATATTGTCCAGAATGTGTGCATTTGAGATTGAGCGGCAGCGTAGGGCTTTGATCTTTCTTGAAATGGTTTGCGTGATGAGACGAAGAAGACAGAGATAATGAGGTTTACACAACACACGCACACGTAGCACTTATACGAATGAGTTTCCTTTTCATGTGTATGTATTTACTTGTGTACAGTATATGTGTGTGTGCCTCTGAACGTGAAAAACACAAAATTCCAGTCGTGCTTTGCTTTGCACAACAGAGATGAAATCATAGAAAATGTACTTAAAAGATCAGAACTGTGAGGGATTTATAGAAACAGTTCACAAAATTACAGCTGGCTTGATGATGATGATGATGATGATGATGAGACTTACGTAAGTGTTCTATAGATTGTTTGTATGAAGAGCAGCATGGAGGCGCTGATTATTACAGGACCCACTGTGAAGCAGTGAATGTAGGAGGACGATTTGCTGTAATGATGTCTATGATGGACTGACAAAAGGGACTTTGATAGAAAAATATACTTAGAAACTGAAGATGTTGTACTATAAGATGGTGCAAAATCTAAATTGTGATGCGATAACATTGTTTTTATCTGCATAATGCCGCCGGCACGACCACGGTGATCATCACACGGTGCGTTCACATGTTGCTGCACGGGTGCTGTTATTAAAATACCCGCTCCTACAAACCAGCCTGGGCTTCTTGGTTTGCAGTCTTTCATTATTATTTGAAAAAGTGTCCATCTTTTCACTCTTGATTTGATTGTGTATCTCTCTTGTGATGGATGCCCCCTGTCGTCCCTCTAATGAGGCAGCCAGGCAGTCAGTGCAGCAGGCTGGGGCAGCTCTGTTCTTTGTCTTGGTGGAAAAACCCTGCCAGAGCCCGGCGTCTGGAGGTTCGGTGAAAGAAGCTGTTCCGTGACAGGGCTTCAAAGAGAAATGGCACATCACATTTCCCCAGATAACAACAGGGCACCAGTCAACGTGATGAGGGAGGATGGAAATGTGAGAGAGAGAGAGAGAGAGAGAGGGAGAGAGGGAGAGGGAGAGGGAGAGCAAAGTGCTGTTTTTGTTTTTCCTATTAGGCTAATATCATAGATCAAAATTTGAAGAGTGATAGGTTACACTCAGTGCTCATCGTGCATGTATAAAGGCTAAATGTAATAAATGCAGTGGTACTTAATTCACACTTTAAGACAAGAGACACCTGCAGTGTAAAAAAAAAAAGATAAGGATTCATTGCAGGATCACATTTGACTTCATAAACCCGGAGAGCTCGTATGAATCATTCAAATTTGCCTTTTACAACCTGAATGTTGATATTGGAATCGTGCCAGAAAAAGCTACAAATAAATCCCAACCACCGGTTCAAATCCTGGATGCGGGACTCAAACCTGGAGTGTTGTTATATAAAGACGGACACACAGTGTGGAGGTGTGCGAATGTTCACATGTGGTTGCCCCCCCGCCCCCACCCCCGATGGCTCCATGAATGTATGCATGTGTGCGTAGGTGGGGTGTATTCTGGGAACTTCTGCATGGACGTGTGTTTCCACGCCGGAGGGGAGGCAGGCGTCCCGGGGGCCGCGGCACAGCTGCACGCCCCGAGGAGAGGGACAGAGGGATCAGGGTGTCAGAGCTCTCCATCACTCGCTCCTCTCACAGGGAAAAATAAAGGATGAGGTGGAAAAAGAAGGAGAGGAGCTGAGGGAGAGATGGATGTGGACGCCGGAGAGAGAGACAGAGAGAGAGAGAGAGAGGTCAAGCAGAGAGGGGTGAAACGATGGAGAAGTGTGAGCGAGGTGTGAGCTGAGCGGTGGAGAGAAAGGGAGGAAGGAAGGAGGTGTGAAGGCAGAGTCACTCTCTCTCCCTCTCTCTCTTTCTCTCTCTTGTTGAGTTTTATAATTCATCTTGCTGTGATGATTGATTATTGGTTAACAGGCTGATGAGTTATTTGACTGGATATCACAGCCCCGAACCAAACACCAAACACAGAGCCGAACATTAACAGACCGCAGACGAAACAAACGCCTCGCCTGAGTTCTTATCTTCACCCACCCAGACCGGCTCCCACACTCCACACCAAAGTGCTCAAATCCTTGTATGGACGGGGTTATCCTGCTTTTCAGCGTCTTGAAATCGTCAGGTGTTCACTCTACACGAAGGACGTCTGACTCAGAGACACCCCAGGGGACACAATCTGTCCCCAGGAGAAATCCCAAAAGAGTTTTTTTTTTCATTTTATCAGGCCAGAATCGACCCAACGCTCCGAACTGGGATTCTTTGTACTGATGTGGGCCTTCGTGGTCTTTTCCTCTGCTGGCAGTCACTGCTCACTGACCCCCGCAGCCTCTTCCGCGTCCCACTGCTCGCTCCGGAAGGCTCTTTACATCTCGCCCTGTTGCACTCCTTCCATTTTCTCTTTCCTCTTAAAAGAATCCTCAGTGTACAGCCAGACAGAAAAGAGATTTAGAGGGAGAATAGAGAGTTGCACTGTCAGATGTAGAAACCCCTGTTGTCGTGTTCGGGATCCTCGTTAAGCTCTCCTCTCTGTGCGTCGCTATAGCAACAGTTAAACGCCACAGAGTGGGATAACAAAAGCTTTTGTTCTCTTGCAAAAGCAATAACACAGGTTTGTGCTGAGGCTGCACTCGACGTGTCGTCTGGAAGCTTGTAGCTTGTTGTGTGCGGCTGCTGGAGTTTCTCACCTCGGCTTTCCGTTCCTCAACAGGAGTTTGGGACTTTGATTCTGCACTCACTAAATTCACTCAACTCTTAATTTTAATCTTCTCCCTAATTACCTGCTTTTATCTCACACCTGGGAAGCACATCGCAGGAAAAGTCCCACAATTTCTTGCTCGAGCAGCTTTGGGAAGCCCATGTAGACAATATACGATAGAATATTATAACACCTATTACTATGATAAATCCCCTGGATCCAAACTCTCTGATATATGACAGACATCCCATCGATTAAATCCTGTTTGCCACATTTATGTGCCAGCTGGTTGTGTCTAATCTCCAAAAAAACAACCACCTCTTGGCCAGACTTCAGAGGCGACCCGAGTCCCCTCCAGACGCAGGAGAACCCAGCATTCTTTGTAGTGTAATTAAAAACTAACTGAAAGACATTTTGATCAATTTGAGAGAGTTCTGCATCCTTTTGTTTCCCAGGTGTTGTTTACGTGGTGCTGATTCATCAGCGAAACCGAACCAGATGGCTCTGCCCGGCTCCCTCTGTGGGTTCGAGAATAACTGCTTTCTGATGAATATGAATATGTAGAATGCTGGAATTAAATAAAGGACTGCGGACTGAGAAATCCCTTTTGAGTCTCTCTCAAAAAAAGGATGCTGGCTCTCCACTTCCTGATGCACTTAACAGCAGACTGCGGTTTCCGCCAAGATTTAGAACGGCTGCCACCGGACTGATGCTGCGTTTGGTAGAAAGCGTTCTTAGTGGGGATGAAGACATGATTTGCTCTAAATTGGCCGTGGAAGGACAGGCAGTGCTTTTTCTGTACTTCTCCGGTTACCTCGATTTGTACATTTCAGACTTGAGATTTGTTGGACCACGGTGAAGTTCCACAATGCTACCTTTCAGACACAAGCAGTCACTTAGTCGTGCTTTTTCCGAGGCCGTCTGGAGAGTTTTTTACGGGCACAACTGCACGGCGAAAGAAATCACTGAGAGGAGCGCTGAGGAGGTGGAGGCCGAGGACCATTTTCGATGCCTCCCATTAGATTTTAGCAGAGGAGTGACAGCGGCGTAATGTGAGCCCCGAGGCAACGTCACCTGAACCAGAAGGAAGCGGTGGGAAGAAGAAGAAGAGAGGAAGGAATTAGAGGGATTGGAGAGTCGGTCGGAGGTTGATGGATGAGAGGCAGGAGGAAGACAGGGAGTGTCAGGAGAATCACATCTTTAAAAGAGAGCCAGGCACAGAGAATGACGACAGGTGGAGCCACGGGGGATTGTGATGTTAAACAAAAGAGAGGAAAGTGGGATGAATGAGTGGATGAATGCTCCCCGGTACACCCAAATCACCCAGAGGCAGAGAGGAGACGCTCAGTCCCCTGGGAATCTCCTGACAGTGATGGCACCAGCTCAGATTTATTTCTCACACAGCTTTTTATAGGAGCAGAAGAAAAAAAAAAATACAAAAATGTTTTGCTTCTATGGTGAGGCAGGTCAGCTTGTCAAGTTTCAGCATAGAGACATCTTTTCTTTTCTCTAACAGCCCATTGCTGCCTTTCACTTTCATTTTCCAACAGTCACAAAGGTGATACAGATATTGACAACTCAATTCTACTGTAGGCACACGGGCGTGCTTATGATGTAATGACACTCTAATCTACTCGGGGGGGGGGAGGAGCAAAAGATGCTCGTCAGCCATTTGTCCGACTCCGAGCACGTAAATGATCGCCCTGTTACAAAATAAACCCCCACGGGCCACAAAAGGAATCAACAACTTCCTCTCCTCTCCAAACACTAAATTCCCTACATCATTGACTTTAATGAGCAACCCAGGGTGGCTCAACGTGCTCCATCATTTTCCAAAACAGCTGCTTTGCTCGGCAAGGCGCGCGCTTATACGTTACTGCTGCTTGATGGAAGACATTTATGATTTCCACTCTACAAACGACAGTGATGTAATGGTCCACCAAATGGAAAAGCTGTAAGCCGCTGCCTTCAGCTTTTTCTGTTCCCAGAGTGAAGAAATGTCCACAACGTGTAGGATTTCTGGGACAGAGGGTGAAGTTTGGGGGCTATCAGCTTAAATACAGATGCCAGAAGTGGAAGTCCTTCGACAAGTGTTTTGCTTTGACAGGAACATTTCTCGATATTCCACTTGAGTTAGAGCAACAGGATGTTCGAGCTGGACTTTGGGTCGCACGGAACAAAGTCAAGAGCTTCTGAGAGCGCCACTGGTCTTCAGTAAAACAGAGCAAAAATAAACCCGAGTCAAAGACACGAACACCAAGTCGGAACTGATGGGATGCTGCTGAATCTGGAAACGTGCTGATTGTTTCTCTCGTCATAAACTTTGCCTCCGATTGTTCCTTCGGCTCGTATCCGTTTCGGGCGACACCCATACTCCTGCGGTTTAGAAAAGCTCTTTGTTTTCTGCAGCGAGTCAGCGTGAGATGTCAAACTGTCAACTTTTGCAGCCGACTTTCACATTTTTGCTTCCGCTTGTGGAAAATCCTTGAGGGAAACCCAGAAAGAACAGAAAGAGAGGGAGGGAGGGTTTCTGCAATCTGCATCTATTAGACGTTCCCAGTATAGATTGCCGTTGTTGTTACACTTATACCGAGGCTGAAGTGTGAAAATAGCTTTGCCTGAGGCCGGGACGGGGCCGTGCTGGATGTTTACGGGCCCGGTGTGTTGATTGCCACCGTATACTGTATGTAGTATGTCCAGTCACAGGGCGCTTCGTGCCCTGTGGTCACTAACAGTGCACTCAGTGTGACAATATCCAGCTGTGAGGCTGTGAGCCTGCTAATGAGATGCCCTCCCAGCCACTGTGTATGTGTGTGCGTGTGTGTTAATGAAACACCCTGGACATCAGCTTGGACAACTTAGCTGTCACAGTGATGTTTGTTGCATAGGGACAAGAACATTGTCATGTAAAAAGGATCTCGTTACTGTGACAGAGAAACCAAACACGAACCAGAGTCACGATTCTCTCTCTCTCTCTCTCTCTCTCTCTCTCTCTCGCTCTCTCACTGACTTTAAGATTCATATTGACCACATCTCTGTTGATTTTAAATCTGGTTCACATACTTAATCAAAACTCATTCGTTGGATCATCATCATCATCATCATCCTCTCCTC
>OMNV01009723.1:70309-86743 GCA_900303265.1 Brotula barbata | reverse complement strand
TCTGAGGATCTGCCATTGGCAAATTTCAATGCAGACTACTGAGAGGCGGAGGAAGAAGAGGGAAGCTGGACATGTGTAACAGCAAGTGGGTATATCCAGGCCAGGCCTACCCGCCTTCTTAAACCTCTCAAACGTTTTCAAGATTAACTCTTGGATTCCAGCTGCAGGTGAGCTTTCTCTAATCTGCAAGCCCAGCTCCAGAGTTGCACAACCATCTGCTGCCAAAAAAAAAACTTAGAAAAACAAGTGCCTGCCGCTAAAAATACTGACACGTCCGATGCACCATCAGTCTGACAACAAGCTTATCTCTGAGGCTGTCTCCCAAAATAGGACAAACTGAAAATAATGAATGATCTTGTGGAATGAAATTATACTGATGTGCTCCTTGGGTCATTGTGTGAGCTCAAGGGGTAGCATGTAAAATATTCAACATGGCAGAATGGAAAGTGGGGCGACGGAAATAATATAAGGGACCAAATCATAGGATATTCCAAAATGAAATGAAACATTGATCAAGAAAGCCATTCAAAATTCATTAATCCATTAAAGAATTAAGGGAGGAAGTAAAAATAAAGTCATCAAAGATAAAGAAGACAGCAGCCTGAGGGGAAGGCTCCATCCTGGCAGATGGTGAGGGCTGGCAGGAGAAATGCATGAGGACTCAGAAGCTGATATTCCTCACACATACATTTTCAAACTTACACACCATCACAAACATAAACAAGATAATGTCAGTCGGTACACAAACTACACATCCAGTCAGGGTGTGCCCACTATGGGTTTTAAAGACTTATATTTATCATTTTAATGCTTGTCTTAAACACAATACACCTGACCATTCTGCAGGAATATATTAATTGTTATTACTTCTATTGACAGGTTTCAATTCACTTTGACAGTTTTGACTATGCTCTGAATGTGTCCCAGTATCCAGTGGGCATTCAGGTCTCTTTTGAAACTCACTAATTGTGGGTCAGTTTAGTCTGCACCATATCATATTTTTCAGACAGTGGTCTGGATTCGTTCTGGACATGAAGAAAACTTACAAATACTTACACTTTGTACTTTATAAGGGTAAGGGTTGGGGTTCGGAACTGGGAGATGTAGACAGCAGTTTACAACTATACTGCCGTACTCCTACAGAACAAAAATACACTTTGGTGATACCAACTGATCAATCACAGTCCTGGAACCGTCACCATAGCTGCAAAAATATCATGCCCATGAAGAAATTGCCTTTATTATTGTACATAAAGGGTAACATCTGCTCAATAATTTAAAGGGTCTGATGCCATTTATCACCTGCAAGTAAATTTCTAATCACTTCAACAAAAAAGCACTTGTGTGCACCTGATAACATTGGCATAAACTACAGATACACATACACACTCATGCCACATCAATGGCCCTGCCTCTGGCTATATTTAGCCTTTGTTCACTCAGCTACACTAAGTGGTCTTGTTGTGAGAAAAGACTGCCTCAGCCCTGATACAGAACACCATTTTCCACTTCTCTCCCCTCAGCAACTAACAGCAAGGACAAGTGAGCTACAACCTGCTGAATCTAGCCTAATCAGGTAAAACAGAGAAAACAAAAACCTCCCATCAGCTCTTATTCTGCCCTGTAAACAGTTTTCAGGACAGAGCATCAACAAGTCTCATCGCCCCAGCCCCTGGCAATGGGTAAGGTTTTCAGTGAGCAGCTGTTTGGAGAAGCTCGCTGGCATTCCTGTGTTGGCGGGCACATCCGGAAAAGTGACTCAACAATGTGGTCAGGGAAGCCCCTCCTACTGTCCATAGCTGTCCCATCCCTGTGCCTGGAGTGAAAAACACCTCAAGATGTTTAAAGATTTCAAACAAAACTTGTTCAGAAAATCTGATTGGACGACAATATAGAATAAAATTTACAAGTTCTGGATTGGAAGAGTACATTAGTTTTAGTGATGCTGATAATTTGGTCAGACAATTTCTTGCATGTGTTCAAGTAAGTATTGAAAACAAGCTATACTCTGGTAGTCACCTACTGATCCTAGCGGGAGAAGATGGTTAAAGGTCAGGGGTTTGTCAGCTTATCGTTCGGAATGCATGACATCAATTCCACATGTTTCTTATGAAAATGACAAAATTTCTCTCTCGCACAGGGTCAAACCAACTTGTGAATTCTGGCTTGTGTGTAAAAAAGCTCTGAGTTGAACTGGAAAAATTTTACATTTGGAAAAGACAACATGATACCAAGGAAAACATTTGTGTTATGTGGTGCTTGTCTGCAGCCTGGAATGCTGGAATATGTGAGCAGAAAGTGAAGGAATAAGGAAACTCCCCTATTGTACCTATTGGCCTACATAGGTTTGGTCAATATAAATGCACACAAAGCCAGGCGCCAGTGGCATCGAGCTAATATTGTTAAGTACAATAGCCAGCATGTGTGTGCCTTGCTTGTAAGAAAAGAGCACTTTGCACCCTACTGCCCTTAGGTATTAATTCAGTCGGCATGAAGTCTGACATAATAAGTGCGTGACTGGAGTAGAATTTGCCCTGAAAATGTGAACAAAACTTATTTATTAATATGCTCCCCCACCACAGCAAGTATGCTCTTGTTATTATTTACAGCAAAAGCAGATGTTCTTGCAGATTCAGAACAAATAAGTCCTGTCCTCTAATTCAAGTGTCTCCATCTGCCACTGTTGGCCATGGTTTCGTTTGTGTCCCTGTGTGAGTCTCGCCATAATTACCACACACACCAATCAGTTTCTGGACTTTAGAATCACACCAAACTGTCCAGTAAATTAACAGTTACATCCAGAATATCTTCAGACTGAGGGGAAGAGACCAGACAACAACTTTCAGTGCGAGTACAAAGTCGAGTGAAGCAGCAACCTTCAGAAGCGACGTGTCGGTCCGGGGGACGAAATGAAAGGCGACGGTTTGAAGTGTAAACATAAACAAAGAGGCAACTTACCGCTCACCGCGAGGACCAAACACGCTGAGAAAAGTTGGAGCCCACGGAGAAAACGGGTCTGTTCGATCATTGTCGCTGTTTTCCTCTCAAACGCCGATTAATAAACTGCGGTGTGTAAAACGAACGGGGGAAAAGCTGGACGGTAACGAACGGCGCTCCGAGCGTGTCACGACTCCAGCGGCTCGCGCTTGTTGGTTGTGGGCTGAAAACTCCCAGGCAGCAGCGTAAACGAGCACGTGCGCCTCAGCTCCCAGCCAATCACGCTGCGATATGTAATTGTTGTCTCCTCCCCCTTTTGCCCACAAAAACTTAACCAAGCATTCACTGGGAGCTAGGTGTTTTCCAGGTACAGCTACACACTGAAAACATTGAAATTTACCATGTGTGGAGAAAATGGAGTCGAAGTGACAAAAGGCCAATTCACCGTTTCATAAATTGGTGGTCCCGAAGGCATTACAGCAGCTGAGGACACAACTGGAAACCTGTGCGAACCAGTGGTGTTACCAGGATGACCTCCTGGGGTGAACATTTGGCTGCAGGGTGGGCAGCTACATTCAATGTGGTTAGAGGTCAACAGAAATTCCTCCTAAAGAAAACCTGCTTTAGTGGACTTACTGCAGTATGAAAAAAGACAACTGTAGGGTGTTGTTGTCAAAATCTTTACAGAGTCGCCAAACACTGCAGCGTAATATCCAAAAGTAGAAAATAAAGTAAGGAATTAGCAAACATCAATGGCAGCTGGTGGGAATATTTGGACATTATTATCATCAATATTGGTCCATCTATCAAAGTAGGATTTGTCCTTAAAATACTCATTAAGTCTGTGTATACTGAAAATGTAAACAAATAATGCTACAATTGTTATTACCATGTCATTAAATGTGTTAATGCAGGACACGCGAGTTATCATTTTAGCATATTCATCTTGCAGCAGGCCAGAGGAAACTCAGGGGATTTTTCTTCAGGCGTAAGTGTCATTTAAATTTGCTTGGAAGCAATATGGTGCTTTTGGGACATTTTGTAAAATTTCCAGAGTACACTTTCTAACATTCTTTGAGGGGTGAGTAGTAGTTTCATTTAAAAATATTTTGACTCCTAGGTCTCTGTAGCCAAATAGTTGTGTGGAATGGTCATGCAGTCAACACAGCACAAAGCCAGATGGACTATTTCAAATCCAAATGTTGCAAAAGTTGAACAGAATGTCCCAATCAGATAGGGCTTCTCGTCACATAAGGTCATCCTTCTAGGTTTCCTGATCTTTCTGAGCTTCCTGACAGGGAAACTTTTTACGTAATACTGAATAATGCTTATTTACAAGGATTTAAAGTGATAGTCTGGTGATCAATGTTGTTTTGGGTTTTGTATTTATAATTAGTTTAGATCAGTAAGACGCAATCTGTTATAATTTTGACATGAACGAGTCTTTTTGTGTTGATTAGTGTCAAAAAAAGGCAATATAAATCCACCAGGATTCAATGTGGGAAAAATTCCCATGACATTGGCAAGCATGAAATCCTCTTCTGAGATGCAGATTAAGGCCAACATTTCCGTGTGATGTTCTGAAGGGTTCACCCGTAGGCGTTTTTTTTTTTCCAAGTTGAGATCCAGCACAGGGTCAGAGTTGATTTGTGCTGTCAGAGGGAGTGGGTGTGAGCAAAAGACTTGTATGTGATGCAAGTTTAAGAGTGACAGACCCCTTCATTCTGAATCTGAATTAACATTTCTTTCATTTCATTCTGCTCCACATTTAGTAACACAGACTAAATATAACCACAGTCCACATGAATGTCAACTTCAGACTCAAGGATACCTGCATGAGCATTTCTGGCTCTAATCTTTCCTTTTCCTTTAGCTCACTCTGCAATGGCAGCAGCATATTCTCACTCTACACATTTTGATTGGCTGGATGAAAACTAGCCATCTGTAGCCTAGTAACAAGCAAACATGATATAAATGCAGCTTAGAGCGATCTCAGCTTGGTGAGATGGTTGATTCTTGTCACACCTTTGTGATCGCTTGGTCTCTCCCTTACTGTGCACATACAGCAAATACAGTTCAACATTTAGTGATGATGACTTGGTCCTGAAACTATGAAATCAACATTACCCATGATGACCTTCTCACAGCGGAGGCAGAACTAAAGCCACGGCCCAATGCTCCAGTGGGTTCAATACGTTCATCCCAGTTTTTGCAAAGAAAATATGTTATTTTGCTGTTAGATTTATGTTTGTTCTTCCTGCAGTAAACTGCACATAAATGTAAACACACCAAGGTCACTTCATGTACTTTCCACTTCGGTGAAGCGAGGCTTGGATGAATTTAATGGACCGTTTCACATTAGTAACGCATAAAAGACTTATAATTTCTAGGGAAATGACAAATTCCTAAATTTCTACAACCCACAATATTAGCCCTTACTTTGTTGAGTCATTTCCCCAGAATTTGTCCTTATGTTTTGGTATGTTTGGAAACTTTGCATTTCACTAGAATTGAAAATAAAACCCCAGTGTTTCTGATGGGCCGATTGGTGGTTAGCAGAGTTTAAGAGGCTAAAACCTTTGGACCTTTTGTTATTTTAAACCACGGCACTGTAAATTTAAGTCATGTACCGCATCAAATACATTTTATCATCTGTTTCCTGTACTCCCACGCTGATTCACATGTTAATCAAATGAAGGGAGCAATGCCTTTCAACGTGTACTTGATAGCTGAAGGAAAGCTGAAGCACAGCAGTCGGTCTGCAGCTTTTCTCCTGATTTCCTCTCAGTAATCTTTTTGACTTATGTGACTCCACCATCTGTTAAATGAATAACAGAGATATTTTAAATCACTCTGTGTGTTTCTTGTCACCAAAGTGCCATGACAAACCTGATAAATGCCACAAAAAGAAACTTATAAAGTATGAAAAAGATGATGTGGGGAACAAAAAAGTTTAGAGTTTGGAGACATATCCCCTTCATGTAGTTTGATGGTCACAAGTTTGAGCCCTGAAACGTTCAGTCCCATTCTTTTGTTCCTCCTTGCTTTCCTGAAACATGAAACTCAACTAATCAGGAAGAAGCGAAACAAAAATCTTCCAGCTAAATCACATGAACCTGTACTAGTGAGAACCGATGAGACAGCCATGTTATGCAATAAACCACTTGACGTCACACGGTGGTCAAAGTCATCACTGCTGTGTTCTCTGGTGATCCTGTTCTGTCTGGCAAAGCCCTTTCTCGTGACGAAGCTTCCCTCAGTCTGAGCCAAAGGATGAGGCTCATTACCCCGTGATGATGGACAGATAGGACTTCAATGAAACGGAAGTCTGTTTGATCTCAGTGCTTGATGTGGAGTGCATGGAGCCATGGAGCACAATCCTATAAACGAGACGGTGTGAAGCCACGGTGCACTTAATGGGAATATGACACACACCCACACACATAGATGTATTACATTCACGAAGTGAAAATAATGGAGAAAGGGGAACCTGAGAGGGACCACTAGAGTTTTCTTGCAGCGACAGGAAATTTTTAGACTTCTGTTGTTCAAAGCCCAATGTAATATTTTCCTTAGTTAATGAGATTCTTGTATGATTTTGCATCAGTTTTCAGTCTTAACACACTACTTGAAGGTGTGTGTAAGCATCATCTCAGTGCTGTGCAAACGTCTGAGACACCTTACATGTTTCATAGTTTTCATTAGTTTTAATACCATCTGGGGGGCGTCTGATTGGTCCCAAATCCATTTCCTGCATGACAATGTCCCCAAACATACAGCTAAAGTCACAAAAACTTATCTTCAGCCAAACAAAGACCAACCAGACTGGCCCCACACTTCAAAAAGCAACCTCACTTCACAAGTGGCTGAAACGCCTGTATGACAAATATCAATTTTGAATATACAGTAAAGGTACGATTGACTCACCATATATGATAAAATGATAATTTTATTTATAGAGCACCTGTCAAGCACATAAGGACAAAGTGCTTTTGAGAAGCAATATTATGGACAATTGAAAGAGATAGAATAATGAAGACGAGTATGACTATCGGATATAATTAGATGAGTGAATGGCGCCCTCTCGTGGTCAAATGTGGTCGCCTCTATGACAATGTAAACAAAACTCAAAACGACATTGATGTAAAAAAAAAGTCTTTCTTTAAACATTTTAGTGTTCACTGAATAGTCTTTAGTTATTATATAATGTTGCTAAACAGAATTAAGAACATTATTGCCTTTAGTGAAATGTGCCAGGATTTTGTTTTTGTCTGTGTTTGTAGCTTATGTCGGGTCTGTCTGGTTTTCGACGCCCATGTGTGTGAACCAGATACTAGATATAAATGAATTCTGATACGCAGTAGGCGGACCTCTGGCAAACCTGATTAAGGTCCGTTAGGTTCTTTAAAGTAGGAAGTACAAACTTGTTTGTTATGGTGCTTTCAAAGCGACGCGGAGCTAATGACCGATCACATGACCCACAGTCAAATATGTAAAACATATAGATATAAACAATGCATCACGTTAGTAAAGGTAATAGTGTATTTATGTACAAATGATGGCAGGTCGGAGCAGTCAAAATAATGTCGTAGTTTGTCGTGATGAGCTTTGTCAGGAGGTGGACACTCAAAAGTTGGAGCTTTTGTGAGCACCTGAACGCAACCTAAGCGCCCTGTTCGTCAGTAAGCTCACTGTAACATTCACTGCTCGGCTACAAGCTGGATGGACCAGAGTCCGTGCAGGAAGACAGGAGGACAGAGGACAGACTTCAACTATGGTAGGACTGCGGAGGTGTGAATGGGCCGAGCGGCCGAGTTTGTGTCTTTGTTTGTAAAAAAAGAAAAGCTTCAGACTGAGTGTAGGAGAGTTACAAGTGAGCGAAAAAAACAAAGAGCAGGAAGTTACACGAGTGTTGCTAGTGGAGCAATCCATTCTATTCTGTTCTATTCCATTCTATTCTATTGTGTTCTATTCTATTCTAGTTTATTCAGGTACAACATTCTATGGTATATTTTATTTTCACGTCTAACATTCTTTTCTATTGCATTCTGTTGAATTCTGTCCAACATTCTGTTCAATTCTCTTCTGGTTCAATATCGTATACTATTCTTTTTTATTCATGTGCAACATTCTATTGTAATGTATTCTAGCAAAAACATATTCTATTTTGTAGCTGATTCTATTCTGTTCATGTCCCACATGCTATTTTTTTTTACATTGAGGTACAACATATTCTGTTTTACTATGCTCTATTCAGGTCTAACATTCTGTTTTGTTCCATTCGGTCCAACATTCTATTCTATTCCATTCCATTCTATTCTCAGTGCAATCAGCTCATTTATTCATTCATTTAAAGCTTTTGTTCGAGCCAATATTTACAACGTTGTCAACGATGAAGTAATGCGCCTGTGTGTCTGATGTTTTCCAGCACTGAGCACCACCACAGTTTGACTTCATAACCTGCTGACAGCTGAAGGAGGGACGGAAGGTGACAGAGCAAGGTGGCTAAAACCTTTCACAAACACTCTAATAACACACTCTCATCTCCTGTCAGCTCCTCACTCATGTGTAAGAGTAAACAGTTCGTTTTCACTAAAGGCTCTCCCAACATGCTTTGCATAGGTCCTCTCTCGTGTCTACAATGTGCTCCTTCGATGACAGTGAAATCAACACCTTCGGCCCGGAGCTGCCAGCCATGTTTGATGGCATGAAGCTGGCAGCAGTGGCCACCGTCCTCTATGTCATCGTCCGCTGTCTGAACCTGAAGAGTCCCACAGCACCACCAGATGTCACCTATCAGGACTCAGCGCTCAGCCGCTACCTGCTGAAGGCCTGCCCCATGCTCACCAAAGAGTGAGGCTTATCCCGATTCATTCACTCATTAACCAACTTCAACTTCAGGGAATGTCACTGCGTCACAGCCGCTCGGTTGTTCCATTCAAACCACACCGATGCTTGAATTTGACCATGAATGAGTCCGATATGGATCAACATGGATTCGGTCATGTCATGTCATGTGATGTCATGTGATGTCGTGTCGTATATGGGGCGAGTTTCACCGTCCCATCATATGAAAACGCACCTATCATTACATCCAGTCGATAATAAACAATCCTCTCGAAAGCAGTAGCACCTGAATGACAAATATGCACCTGCGGCTGTGGTTGGACTTCATGTCTAAGAATCTTTGCTAAGACGTCTGGGACTGAAGGTTACAGCTGTGTAATGTGGGCCTCGCCCTTCTTTCAGATACATTCCTCCTTTGCTGTGGGGGAAGAGCGGCCACCTCCAAACCGCTCTGTATGGCAAAGTGGGTCGGGTCAACACTCCGACACCCTGCGGGCTCCGCAAGTTTCTAACCATGCACGACGGTGCTACGGTCACCTTTGACCTTTTTGAGCCACTTGGGGACCACGCCACAGGAGGTGAGAAACAAACTCCAGTCCTATCTGTGATGTAACCCCCTTCAGCTGCCGTGTTTTGGACGTAACCACCTGATCTACATTGTTCCTGTTTTGCTGTGTTATTGTTGAGTTGTGTTTGTTGCAGTGCATTAGTCTCAAGTAACAAGCAGCTCATACCATGCACAAGAGGAAACATCGCTAATAACCTCCCATGAGGGAAAATGCGGCCACACAAACACACACACACATTTAAGCAGCCAATTAACTCAGATGCACGTCCACCTTTACTCTCAAATCGTTCTTTTTGTGTTCACACGTATTCCTGTTTCTGTCTGTGGATGTGTGTGTTACCATGCAGATGACATCACCATGGTTATCTGCCCTGGAATCGGTAACCATAGTGAAAAGAAGTACATCCGCACCTTTGTGGATCACTCCCAGCGGCAGGGTTACCGCTGCACCGTCCTCAACCACCTGGGTGCCCTGCCGAGTGTGGAGCTCACCTCCCCACGCATGTTCACCTACGGTAAGGAGGAAACACGGCACGCTGAGCGGTGACTCGTAACGTGGCGGCAGAATGGAGTACCCATAATATTAATGCTCAATAATTATCCAAGGGCTAATCCAACATAAAACTCTGACCATGTCACCGCTTCAGTACAAAACAAATCGTATTCAAGTGCTTGTAAATTGAAGTTTGTTTAGCCTTTAAAACTGACACTGAGTACACTTGAAGGTAAATAGTTCAGTGTTACCTTTAAGGACGCAGGATGAACGCAAAAGGCCTTTTCACATTAGGATCCCATTAATACTTAATACACAGAAAATACAGTAAAAAATCAATTCCTCCAAGTTCTGGTTTAAGAAAATCCTCAAGTTCATTATAGTATTGTTATTTTCCGTAACGTTTTCTTCATTCTGTATGGGTTGAGTATCACTTGATACCGATTTCCCCAGAATGGATCCTGATGTGGTTGGTGTCTGTGGAAACATTTGGCATTCCCCTAAAACACTGTAAGGAACGTTGTTGTTTAGGTGTTAGAAGAGACAAAACAGGAACTACAGTCCACAAAGGTCAAACCCAGGGCCACGCTGTTCTCTGTAGCACATTTTTGCTATAATTTAATATACTGACAACTTTCTTGGCTCTAGTTTTGTTTGTGATTTGTTTTGCAATGCAAGGCCGTCAGCAAACAAAGTGTCAGATGTGAACAACACCACACACAAAAGGGTTTTGTGGGTTTTTGTGGTTGCTGAAGGCAGAAACCTAACAAAACCAAAGACAGAAGACAATGAATTCAGTGTTTAAATCCCAACGTAACACAGAGACAGTCTCATCTTTTAGTCTATGTAATATAGCAGTTACAGTCATTTGTTGTCGATTGATGAATTATTTGCATATTTCCCATATTTAGCCTTCGTCTGTGTTTGTCTTGATTTCAATCTAAAAGCGTCGCTCTTTCCCTCAGGTTGTACGTGGGAGTTCGAAGCCATGGTGTCCTACGTCAAACAGGCCATTCCAGAGACCCTGATGGTGGTGGTGGGCTTCAGTCTGGGGGGAAACATTGTCTGTAAGTTCCTGGGAGAGAACCGATCCAACCAGGACCGAGTGCTCTGCTGCGTCAGTGTCTGCCAAGGATACAACGCCCTCAGGTATGCAGACAGACAGAGGTGGAAATACTTGGATCAAAGAGAGCAGCAGCTCGAGAACATTTTGGAGCCCCGTCTTTGAAGTACATTTTAGAAAATGGAAAGGAGCAGTCCAACAACAACATCCTCAAACTTTTTGATGTATGAATTGCTCTCACTCTATTAGGTTTGATGTGAAATGTGTGTGTGTGTCTGTGTGTGTTTGTGTAGAGTCCAGGAAACCTTCTTTTTGTGGGACAGGGGTCGCAGGCTTTACAACTTCCTGTTGGCAGACACCTTGAAGAAACTCATCCTGTCTCACAGGTGGAAACACAATAACATGGGAACACACACAGAAAGAATTAAGTCGCAGTGGAACAGACTTTATCCAACTGTTATTTTTCTGTCACGTTTATCCTTTGACGTAGTAGACTTAGTTTATCTTTTGACGTAGTAGACTTAGTGTATCCTTTGACCTAGCAGACTGCCATATCATAACTAGAACCATGGCAACAAAGATAACGAAGGTACGCCGAGTAACAGTGGAGGATGAATAGGATTTGCATTTGTGCGGCGCTAATGTTTCCACATCAAACACGTCCTGCCTGTGTCTGTGTCTGAATGCCGTGATGGTTTGTTTCCACAGGAGCAGCTTGTCCGGGGTGATAAATGAAGCCGACCTGAGCAGACTGTGTGCAGCCACGTCTCTGATGCAGATTGACGACAGCATCATGAGGTGAAGTCTCTCCGTGCTCTGATCATGTGCTTTGTGTCCGATCGCCCGTACTCATGGCATGATTTGTACTGTAGAAAGTTCCACGGCCACGGCTCGTTGAAGGAGTACTATGAGAAGGAGAGCTGTGTGCAGTACATCCATAATGTGAGTACAAAGAGTGCAGAGGACACAATGCAGGTCACTATCACTGCTGGTACTCCGACATTACCGCCGCTTCCATTACTATACCAGCAGCAGGAGATCAATACTCATACATGTCGAACTACAGCCAGTGGTATCCCAGCCGCCCCGTGACCCTGACGTGGATAATTAAGAGGCATAGATAATGGATGGGTGGATGGATGACCCTGATACCGCTACAGTTGTCATGCATTCCCGTCGCTACCATGTTGTTGTTGTTGTTTTATTTCCAGGTCAGCGTGCCTCTGCTCCTGCTGAACTCCTTCGATGACCCGCTAATTCATCCATCCATCCTGACCATCCCACAAACCCTTGCAGGTTTGTCACAACCATCAGTGATTTATCTGTTTTGATTAATTACAATTACGATAACTTTACAAACGGCTGCATTGGTGGATTGAAACTAAACAGAAAAGATGGAAATCTTACTGCATCACGTACTACAAATGATTATTATCATCTTTTTTTCGTTTTTTAGATTGTAGTTTGTTTGTTTTTTCTTGTAAATTCTGATTGCACGTGGAGAACGGTGAGATGAGTCCGGTGGTAACGGTGGCGTGAGAGCCGTGTGGACTGAATCTTGCAGCTGTCCTCTGTCCTCCTCTCTGCCTGGACACACAGTCTTAAGCGTTGATAAAGTCTTGTTGGAGCCTTCTGCTCTACACCACAAGGCCAGACGGTCTTGTTGAATTTTTCAGGGCTATGTGATCTGCCTGCCCTGCTGGATTATATATATAGCTCTGCCTCAGTGTGTGTGTGTGTGTGTGTGTGTGTGTGTGTGTGTGTGTTACCTCGTCCTGCCTCAGTACCTAGGTCACGCACAGAGCCCTGTGTGTGTAAATCAGAGTGTGTAACGACTTAGACCATGACTGGTGAAATCCTAAACCTGGGCTTTACTAGAAGGAGACACAGATAAACAGCAGGACACTTGTTGATTCTTCCACTTTCATTCCCTTGGATTATTTGTACACCTCAAAAATTTTACAGTAATTCACTTGGTGATTACTTTTATTTATGTGAGGAGTTTTTAAAAGATCATGAAACATTTTTTTGGCCTTACATGGTCTAATTTTCACTCAGTAGTGACAAAATGCAACATTCTGCCTGCTGGTTAAGTCCAGTTAAACAAACACTTCCTGGTTTGTTGGTTTGTTTCATAAAGTGTCTGTAAAAGTGATCTTAGGAAGAGCGACTGTGAGCATCTCCCAAAAATTTGATAGCTAGGTGAGAGTGTGTAGATGGTGTAGAATAACAGAAAGGGAAAGGAGGACTGAGCTGTGTCCCTGTCCACACTCCACGACCTGACCGTCCACCGGAAGGCCCCAAAGCCATCTATTGATACCTGAATTAATTACCTCTGCACGGGAAAATAATTAAACGGCTAAAAATAATCATTCCGGAGAGCAAAGACAGGATGGAGGTTGGAAACTCCAGACTGAGTCCAGGACAGCTCCGCGTTGTTGAATTATTCATTTGCATCAGCCAACAAAGAGATATCAGTGATGTTATCATGCACACGAATGGTTTCCATGCTGTGGCTGCTTAGAGAGAAAGGTTTGGCCTTGGTGGAGGTTTGCGCTCTCTGGCGTTCCTCTGTCCGAGTACGACGAGTACACAGAAGCTATTTTTGATTGCTGTAAAAAAATTGCTGAAACAAATGGATTATGAAGCATAGATTTGCTTTTAAATACTTAAAAACCACGAGATCTGATTACCGTCACTGTCTCTGGTCTTCGTCTCCAGAGAAGAAGCCCAACGTGATGTTCGTCCAGACCCAACACGGAGGCCACCTGGGCTTCTTCGAAGGAGCCGTGCTGTTCCCTCAGCCTCTCACCTGGATGGACAAGGTCATCACGGAGTACGTGGACGCCATGTGCCACTGGGAGAAGGAGCAGCCGCCGTGCCAGAAGAGCTGCGGTCAGGAGTCGCACGCGGGCGCTCTGGAGGAATGTGGATACACCAAAGAAAGTTACAACACGGATGAATAACACAGGTCAGATGAGTCTCACCGCCCCCTGCTGGCCGACAGCTGCTGCTCCTTGACTTTGCACATCAGAATGAGGTACAATTCAACATTTTGAGCTTGAACTGGAAAGACACCAAGAGCAAAGATTGGAAATTCGATTTAAACCCCAAACATGTGGAAATCTGATAAGTCACAAATTAGGCCTCTAATCTAAAAAGTGTGTCAGCAGGCCTCTGAAAAAGATTGTAAGAGAGAATTATTATAGAATTTGAAAACAAACCGTGTCAGGCCTCCTCTGTGCGCAGCTGATTTATTTACCTCACTACCACATTTAAGTGCCTTAATAAACTCCTTAACATGAATCACTGAACTCAGCTCAGTGAGTCTGAGCGTCGAGACATCTCTGTCCTGTCTAAACTGTGTTAAAATGTGTTTCTGACCTTAAATTGTATTCTGCACTTTATTTCTTGTCACTTTGATAAGTTGCTAAGTGATGTTGATTTTCTTAGCACTGGTCCAACACACTGCTACGGTCACAGCTGGTTAACTAGAGTCACAGCAGGTTAACCAGAGTCACAGCAGGTTAACCAGAGTCACAGATAGTTAACTAGAGTCACAGCTGGTTAACCAGAGTCACAGCTGATCTGGGCCATACTAACATGAATGTGAACCACAGAGACGAACCCCTCGTCTGACGAAAGACATCTGGCGTCAGCGTCTGTGACGTGAACGTAGCTCGTGTGTGTTGGACTTCAGCCTGCACGTGTTGCGACCAACCTTCTAGATAAAGGAGATCAAAGATGTGATATCGGGCATTGAAAAAGAATAAGGTCATTGTGATCCATCCGCCCTAAATACTGTACTGTCAACTTCCACAATTCCACTTTTATACAGTTTATGTGGTATACTCGATTATTAAGGAGTAACAAATGTGAAAAGGACCTTTAGATTCATACACAGTCGTTAAAATGAACTGAATTGGCTGACTGACCGGCGTTTAAGGGGTTAAATGGATTAACTCCTTGAGGCGGCTTCATGTTTGAATAAGTTGTTGCTACGTGGGCTCAGTAATGAACAGGAAGGTTTGATTTAAACTAAACTTCACTTTCAACGTTGGCCAAAATGTCCCCCAACACAGACGTTTGTTTTATGATGGAGTTGAAGTCTGGATTATTATTCCACGGTGGGCGTCATGAATTTTTACTCTCGCCGCTATTCTAAAGCAGGCGTGTGTGTTCCGGTTTCATAGCAAATTCCTTAGATTAACATTTTATCAGACTGTGTAAATGCAGTGAATTCAACCCAACACCAAGACCTTTAACCCCTTCAGCCTTCATCCATTCATCATCCATGACCTTTAAGTGTTAAATACTGGTAAAATGGGGAAATAATTTAAAGAGTGAATCTTACAGGCCTTGTCACATTTGTAACTGAACAATAATTTATTGTACCACATAAGTCAAGAAGTCTCAGTTTCTATTAAAGTAAGCCTTACTTTTTTTAAAGATATGGATTTTTTTTTATTTGCCTTAAATTATCTTCATTGTTTTATACAGATGTGCCCAGATTGCATCTTGTTATATTTGAACCTTTGGGAGTTTCACTTGAATTTTAAGTAAAACTGGTGTTTACGTCAGTTGAAGAGGTTCAACCGGACTCTGGTCTGAGTCTGGTTCGTCAACCTTTAATCCTAAAGAAACGTTTACATTTTGTTTTTTAGTGATTAACAGTCGCCTTCTCTCAGCTTCATGCAGGCACTTGTGTAAATTAATGAACTGTGTTGAAACCATTCCATTTACATCGACGGCTCAGAATGAGCATCGATGATACGTGAAACTTTGGTGCCGTCGCTTTGATTCCAATCGTGCTGCATTTTCACAAATGGCGCCGAGGTGTAAAACTGACAGGCTGTCGACGGCCTGCCCTTTAGAGCTCTGAGCAACAGGAGAGCCAACACCTTCACACGTTTACTCTGTGCAATACCAATGTTTGTTACACTTCCTGTTGGCCTTCAGTGTGCAAAGTTCTGACTGATGTAAAGGCGCCTTAGTCACACATGGGCGTGGTCTTAACATAACATGCTTTGTTTTGATGTAACAAATCATAACCTTGTTTAATTATCTGATTAAACTCTCCCGTTAATAAATCACGTTCATATACACTTTTGTGTGCGTGTTTAAATGAATGTATGAATATACTGAATGTATGAATATACGGTGTGTATGAATGTATGAGTATAATGAATGTATGAGTATACGGTGTGTATGAATGTATGAGTATACGGTGTGTATGAATGTATGAGTATACGGTGTGTACTGTGTGATTGAGCTGAAAACGACATTGGTAAATTTATATACAGTTTATTGTACATTAACATTCCTACTGAGGCATCAGGCAGCACAGTGGGTGGAAGTTCATCACGATCAGAGTGAAAAGACGTTCACGCCCACCCAGGTGGTCTCAGTCGTTCTGATTGGACGTCTTTTCAGGTGCATCTGAGACAAACCTATGGGAAGATTCACGTCCCCACACACTCCTGATAAGAGAGCTGAGCAGCCAAAATGAACTGAAATACCTGTGTG